>CM052713.1:78792836-78822459 GCA_028551405.1 Uromys caudimaculatus
AACCGAGCAATGTCTGAGATCTACTCATGATCTTGTGGATTCCTCCAAGGGCTTGAGTCACTTCTCCAGCTCTGCCCTTTGTAGCACACACGGCTCCAGATAGATGTCTGTACTCCACTGCTGCTGCTGTTCTTGGTGGTCATCTCATGGTACTGGCATCTCCAAAACACTGCTGTCTTCCACTGCAACTAGGCTTTACAAACAGCTTCTCATGGCTCTCTTCATGGTACCAAGCCTCACATCCTTTGCATGACCCCTTCAATCCTGGGCTGTCAATGCAACTGAGGCTGCACCTTCACCAATGGCCTTCCGAGGCTTCTCACAGTGCCCGAGCCTCAACTCCTTTGCATGACCCTTTCAGTCCTGGAATTGCAACTGAGGCTGCACCTTCACCAATGGCCTTCCACGGCCTCTCACAGTGCCCAGGCCTCAGCTGCTCTTCATGACTCCTTCATGCCTTCAAAACCAGTACCACCTGGACGACTCTTACACATTACCAAGTCCTGCCACAGCACAAGGTACAACCTTGGCTATCTCTGGAACACAGCCTCTTTGTGCTCTCAGAAAACACTTCCCAGAAGATGTCACCTCAATGATGCTGGTTTCTTCTTAATCACCACCAATTTCTTAGCTCCAGCATCAATAGTCCCAGCAATAAAATGGTTTTGCTTTAGTAGTTCTGGTATCTTGTTAATCACAGCTGATTTCTTCAGCTCCAGCTAACCAAAACCACAGAATCTTTACAATCAAAATAGCAACGGTCATGATAAGTCTTTAATCTTCCCTCTGAAATTTCATAAGCCAGGCCTCCATCTTCTGCACTGTTGTCAATGTTATCTTCCAAGCTCCTACACAACACCCCAAAGCTCTTATCACTGAATGGATCTTCTAGCCCAAAGTTCCAAAGTCCTTTCACAGTCTTCCCCAAAACATGGTCAGGTTGTCACAGGAATACCCCACTTCGCTGGTAATTTTGTGTTTAGTAACAAGTGAAGAATCCTTGGAAATGTAGACCCTGGCACTTGAACATAGTCCCAGCCTGTCCCAGCTTGTCAGACCATGGTATTCTATTACTGATGGGGGCTGGCCTACAGTACAATCCAGAAGGCAGTGTTTGATGACTGTGTCTCCATGAGTTCTGCTACAGAGGAGCCCCATCTAGCCTTAAGAGTAGACTGGAAGAGCTTAGAGCTGAGGTAGAAGTTAGCATCCAATTGAGGATTCCTGCTTATAAACTTACCATTGTCTCCAGATCTGTTCAAGCCCTGGTCCCTGCTCTTTACCTCCACCCACTGATGCAGGGTCTCTGGGCTACCTACCTACCTGGTGGTCAGCTGGGAACAGGACAGTTAGTAAGGTCATCGAGACCCAACATTAGCCAGTATCATGTCCCTGCTAGCCTTGGCTCCTTGGCTGATATTCTACTGCCCCACAACCATGTTGGTAATGAGAGTTGGTGCTTGATTTGATGTCTTCTTAAATACAAAGTGTGCATGTACTGGGTCATCTCCAAAGGTTTAATATGTAACCAACAGTCTAACTTTCAATTCGGTATTACATTTGTGTGATTCTAATTGTAGTTTGCAATGCCGTTCTGAACTAGCTACTTTAATAATCTCTGTAATTGGCGAGAAAGTAGGACTTGTGTTGCTGATGTTACAGGATGCTTAGCATTAGGCCAGGTATGCGCGAAGGGTGCCCCACACCTGTCACAAACACACTAATGTGTGCAGTGACTGTTTGTTACGGTGGTGTTTGTGCTGTGATATAGCCACAACCCATGAAAGGAAGATGCCGTCCAGTTCCAAGGGATCTCGAAAAGTGGGAAAATCATGGTTTTTCAGACTAGCCAAGTGAGAAAGAAATAAACCCTAACATGCATTTCCAGTGGTCCCAACAAGCCTGCTTTGTCCTCAGTTTACCTAAGCAAGGTCTCTCATGTCTTTGGGACTCCCTTAAGCCTGGTCTTCCAGAGTCTCTTCTGGGGACAGGGTTAGCTCAACATTTTTATAGAAAATAGAATACAGAGCTATGGTGGAAGGAGGCCATAACCCAAGCAGCTGGCAGTGAGAGCCATACTCAGGAGGAAGATCATCTGTGTGCTGTGTGTGGCAGGGAAGCCCTCACTGCTTGAGTTGGACCCTTGGTCCCCACCTAATGGTGCTGTTTTGAGAGTTGGCTGAACTTTGGGAGGTGGAGCCTGGCAGGTCCCGAGGGTGTGTCTTCAAAGGCTGGTTAATACTCTGCTGGTTCCTTCTGGCTTGAGGCTAATGCCCCACAACAAGCTTCTCTCTGCTTCCTTGTTCAGTGAGCTGAGAAGCCGCTATCACTCCCTGCACCACGATCCTCTGTTTCAGCCCAGGCCCAGAATCAACAGAGCCAAGGAATACGGGCAGAAACATCTGACAACAGATGCTAACATAAATTGTAAGCCGTTTAACGTCAGAGAGTATCAAGTCTGATTGGTGCATTAGGCCTGTGAGCTTTCGAAGCTGGCTGGAGAGAACTGAAGTGAGGAGGCTCGCCCCGGCACCGCCCATAGGGAGTGCTTCCTGCGATTGGAGGATTGGAGTCCCACTGGGTGTAAAGTCTATCCCTTTTGGGCAGCCCAACTTGGGTGGTGAGCATGGGAACGCTTACCTTTATCGCCCATACGCTGAATGCCTGGGTCACAGCGCTTAGGGACTCATTTCACAAGGCCGGCCGCAGTGCCAGGAGGTGCTGTTTTGTCAAAATGTTAGACAATGGTAGGATGAACAGCTGTCTGCCAAAGGTGGGCGGGGGCGAGGGGGCACTAGGCTGGCAGAGTGAGGTGTTAGCGGTTTAATGCATTTGTGAAAGCGCGAGTGTCTGCGGGAATATTTCATCACCCACCACTGAAAGAGAGAGGGAATCAGGTAGGGAGCCCTGGGCATTCCAGTGCACGATGCTGAAGAGGAACAGGCGGAGAGATCACAACAGAGAGGAAAATATGGGGTGAGAGCACCACACAATTATGGAACTGCCCTCGGATTCTGGGTGCAGCTCATAGCACTTTGAGAAGAATTCGCTCTCCTGCCTGTAGTGTAGGATGACATCTTTGGATGAAACCATATATATAAAAAGAAACCGAGGCCATATCAAATTATTCTTTTATTGTTCCAGTCAAAAAAAGAGGAACACCTCAATGTGTAAACAGTTTCCCTAACACAGCAAGTTCTTAAATATATATATTTATTTATTCTAAAAAAATTTGGCATTGTAGAGATTTCTTAATACATAATTTGTGCTTTCGCATCAAGCATGCTTTCGCCTTGTCCGTGCGCAGACATACTTGGATTGAGTACAGGGAGTTACAAAAGGGTCTGAAGGTGGGTCAGGAGCCAAACCAGGACTGGAGCTCTGCCTGGCTGTCATTTTTAAAAAGCTTGGTGGGGAGGTTGGCAGCAATGACCTCAGAAGCAGGGATCAGGTACTTAAGTGGGGAGAAATCTGAAGCCTTGACAGGAGATTTTGGGGAAGATGTTTCTCCCCTTGTTTTCTTGGCATCTCTAGAAGATTATTGGTTTTGCTTAAGGAAATCTACAGTGAATGTTCCAGCATTCTCAGCATATGAATTTGCTAGGCTTATAATCAACTATTACATGGCAATGAAATTTCACTTTTTCCTTTTTTTTCCAGACTTACTGAATTATTTTGGAGTGCTTGACGCTTGTGTCAAGGACATCTTGCTTCGGTTCAGTGGAGACTGTTCTTTTATTCAACCTTAAGAGTTAGGAGCTATTTTGACACTGTGATGGCTTTAATAAACTGCAGTCTTTGTTTCTCCACCTTCAGCTCAGAAACTTCTACAATTTAGCACCAGTTTTTACAATGTATTTTTACCAAATCTCCTGGGAAGCAACCTACCCTTTGTAGACTAGCCTAGGTACTGTCCCCTGGTCCTCTACAGTCACATCTTCATGTCTCAAGATGGTTCCTCTTTATGGCATGGCTTTCCCCTGGATTTTCTCCTTCCTAAGCCCACCCAGGCCTCAAAAAAAAAAAAAAATCAAAATATACCCCTTCCTGCCACACGACACTATTGCTTACTGTCCACATAGAGTCTGCCTTGTTGTTGTTAAATTCCAGGCAATTGGTTCTAGGTGTCCTTCTGGATCGATTGGCCTTATCCATAAAACTAGAATGACTTCTTCATGAGTAACGTGGGAGTTAGCATTCACTCACAGGGGTTTGTGTGCTCACTCAGTAAGAGCTGGTGGCTATAGGGTGGTATCTCGTTTTACACAGTAGAAGGTGTTACTATTTATTAGTGTCCCCAGAGGACCTTCTTAAGACCTTGGTCACTAGACAGCAAGCACTCACCAAGTGTCCATAACCAACATGCAGGAACCTCCAAGAAAGCCTTGCATGGAGTTGTGTTCTTGTCTAGTTTTAGCAAGCTGTTTGGATTGTTTCGAGCAAAAAATTAATTTTGTCATGCTCTCAGCCTTGAACCTGAGGACTGACTGCCGTAGACCTGAACATGAAAACCTTATTTCTCTGCAGGACATAAGTATTTTATTAAAATCTCAAGTTTCTAGGAAAATTTCTGGGTATGGAGTTAAAGATTAAGTCTATTTGTGCTTCTGTTTTGTTTTTTGTGTTTTTTTTTTTGGTGGGGTGATTTATGTTTGTGTAAAACATTTTAAAATTGAAATTTAACTTTATGTGTATATGTGCATGTCTGTGTGAGTTTATGCCACTTTGGGTGTCTGAGAATGTCAGAAGAGGATGTTAGTTCTCTGGAGCTGGGGTTACTTGTGAGCTGCCCAGCGTGGATGCTGGGAGCCACACTCGAGTCCTCTGGGAGAGCAGCGGGCACTCCTAACTGCTGAGCATCGGCTCGCAGCTCCTGTCCTTGGTGTTCTCTGGATGGGATTCTGGTGAGGACCTCATGACACCTCAACTTTAAAACCCAGTTCTGGGGATCCCTTGGTTTCCTCTTTAACAGGTCTGTGTGACAGTTTGGTGAAACCTTCATGGCACACCACAGGTAAGTAAGTTCAGATCAGACTCGGACTTATCCTGTGTTCCACAGAACCTCGACGAGAGGATGTTGAAATTTGGTACCGATAATGGACTTTTGAATTAGTGGATTTTCCGGAATACTTTTTTTTTTTTTTTCTGTCCTAGGAAATAGTTCAAGGAGAAGCATCTCACTTTACTTAGCCACAGCAAGATCTGACTCCTTACTGGGAGAAGAAGATACAAATCATTATTTTAAATTTATAGTGGAAAGGATTTCCTTTTCGTGCTTTGGACAAATAACTAAAACAGGACAGAAAATAAAGTGATTCTGTTAACGTGTGTTACAGCTAAAATGCAGAAAGGCCACAGAACGGTCTATGGCCTAAGCTTCTCCTTTATGGTGTGTTTGGTTTAGTACCAACATAGTTTCGGCGAAGCCCCTACATGCGTGTTTCTAGCGGGGCAGAGCTGTCATTGTATTAAATGCAGCTTATCAATACCATGCTGCCATTGGATTACTTATAAAAACTTATTTTTATCCACGGGTATCTGTTTGTGGTAGAATGCACACTTGTATTCAAATGCAATGGGCACCGTATAGCTGGAGTTACAGGTGGCTGTGAGCTTCCTGACACAGATGTCAGGAATCAAACTCTGGTCCTCTGCAAGAGCAGTGAATGTTGTTAAAACCTGAGCCATCTCCTCCGTTCCCTGGATGACTTTTTCATTTAATATGCAGCTGTGTATTTATTCTAGATCAATGTTGCTAGCCTTCCGTGAAGTGTTCTTCTACTGTGGAGGAGGTCATGTGTCTTAACAAAGTGCCTATCCACGACCCGCCTAGCTGCCACCTGGCTTAGTGTGGTAGGAGGTGGGAGAGAAATGTGATTGGCGAAGGGTTGCTAGACACAGTAGTGTTTGGGGAAGTTAGATATCACTTTTACAAAGGGAGAATTTTAAAAGTTGGAAGCTAAAAAGCTGACTCAATTCGGGACCATAAGTTTAAGAGTGACACAGATGTGAACTGATGAAGTATAACTAGGAGTGCTTGTCAGAATCACAGAGACAGGCGTGGTGGGGTCAAACACAGAGACAGGCGTGGTGGGGTCAAACAGAATCAGGGACAGTGGAGTCAAACATTAGAGGCATGTGCAGTGGGGTCAAACATAGAGACATGCGCCGTGGGGTCAGAGTCAGGGACAGTGAAGTCAAACATAGAAACAGATGTGGTGGGGTCAAACATAGAGGCGGGCATGGTGGGGTCAAACAGAGGAAATATGAGGAACCGAACATCAAGTGACTAATTCTTTTTTTGGGGGGGGGAGGTTCGAGACAGGGTTTCTCTGTGTAGTCCTGGCTGTCCTGGAACTCACTCTGTAGCCAGGCTGGCCTCGAACTCAGAAATCCACCTGCCTCTGCCTCCCAAGTGCTGGGATTAAAGGCGTGCGCCACCACTGCCCGGCTAGGTGACTTAAAGCCACAGAGAGCATTCACTAGGATGCTTCATTTTGGGCTATTAGATACACCATACTACATTAAAAATATACAAATTCTACAGTGTTCCCTTACAGAACACAATGGAGTTAAGCTAGAAATTACCACAGAGAGAGACCTGGGGCATCTCTAAACTCTTTAAGATTAAACAACACAATTCTCAGTAACACGTGTGCAGAAGAAATCTTAGGAGAAATTTTAAAAATAGACGTTGAACTCAGTGAGGATGAAACCACAGTGAGACACAACTGGGAACGGCCTGAGTGACAATCCATAGCATCGAATGCATTGAGTAGAAAGAAATCTGAGACCCGTCACATAAATCTGCAGGAGTGAATTAAAACCAAAGTAAGCAGAGTCCTTCAGGATGAGGACGCAAACTGACAGAATTAGAAACAGGAAGGCAATTGAAAAATCAGTGGAGTCAAGAACCGGCTCTTTGAAACAAAAGAATTACACTTCTATTTGTGCGGGGGGGGGGGGGGGGTAGGGGAGGGGGAGGGGGAGGGAGGGAGAGAAAGAGAGAGAGCTCTGCAGAAATGTCAGGGAACACAACAGACCCTGTGGCCATAGAAAGGATCCCAAAGGGCGTGTCCACACTTCTCTGCGTGGGAGAAGTACAATCATGACTAGAAACATACAGTCTATCAAAACTCACATTAGAAGAAATAGTTAACCCGAAAGGTCTATACATTAGAGACTTCAAAGTTTTGTTTCCTTTTATTTATGTGCACGAGTCTGGATGCCTGTGTGGGCTTATGTGCATCCCACAATGCAGTAGCCCATGGAAGCCAGAAGAAGGTGCTGGGTCCCCCGGAACTGGAGTCTAGGTGATTGTGAGCCACTGTGTGTGCACTGGGAACTGAACCCAGGCCGTCTGCAAGAACAATAAGCCATCTTAAGCGCTGCATCATCTCTCCAGCCCCGACTTTAAGTAAATGATTGATGACCTTCCCAACCAGAAAGCACTAGGTCCGGATGGGTTCATTCTGGGTGAATTCTTCCAAGCAGTTAAGGAGGAAAATATATCAATTCTCTGTAATGTCTTTCAGAGGATGAAATTAGAAGAAATACTTCTCGATCCACACTAGGAGCCCAGCATCACCCTAAGAACAAACGAGGAGAAGATACTTCAGTAAATGAAAGTAACAAGCACATAGCTCCCACGAACACAGATCCAGACAGCCTCAATGACAAGCCACTCGCAAACTGAATCTAATAGTGCACAAAAGGAAAAATATATCATGACCAAGTGGGAGATGCCAGATAAGAAAGACAGTTCAACATTCAAAAACAAATTCCTATAATCCACGTTAGTGGGCAGAGTAATAAAAATTATATGTGACAATATCAAAAGAGATAGAAAGAGAATCTGATAAAACCCAAACAGCCATTCAGTATAAAAGTTCTCAGTAAGTAGCAGACAGTTGAAGTCAGGCAGTATTGTGGTCTTTTTAGAAATTTTTAAACTTAATAATTTGCACTTAAGGCTATTCTGGGTTGTCCTATGATTTTTATGGATTGTTTTTCAATTGTGAAATGCCTTTTTATTTATGTTTATGTTTATGCCTTTTATTCTTTTGTCTGGAGAGCACATCTTGACCTCTGAGCCATTTGCAGTTATTAATAAAACTGTTAGAGACAACTAAAGGTTCTCCATAAAGTGTGAGTGGAGGGGCATTTCCTGAGCTTGGGGAGCGGTACTCAGAACTTCTTTTTGCTTCACTTCTCTTAACTGTCAGAAACTTATTTTCTGTTCAGACCTAGATCAGGAATTACTGCTTTATAAATGTGATTCTAGAGGTCAGATGATACAATAAGACAAGAGAAGTTAATTAAAAATATACAGATTGGAAGGGAAGAAAAAGTTACTACTAAGAGATGACATGATCACCTCTAGAAAATCTTTAAGGGTTGACAAAGCTTTTTTTTTTGGACAGGATTTCTCTGTGTAACCCAGGCTGTCCTGGAACTTGCTTTTGTAAACCAGACTGGCCTTGAACTCATGTAGATCCCGCTGCTCTGCCTCCCAAGGGCTGAGACTAAAGGCATGTGCCACCACGCTTGGCAAAACCAAGCTTTTAAAAAAATTACATAAAGATTTTTAGACACAAATTAGTATGTGAAATCCAATTGCTTCCTTATATACCGAAATGAGCAATTCGAATCTGAAATTTAAAAAAATTGAACATTTAAATTAGCACCCCCTAAACGAAATACTTCGGTGTAAGTCTCGTAAAGCATGTGAAAGATCTCTGTGAGGAAAGCTATAAAAGGCGAAAGATCCAAAGAATAAATAAACAGCATCCCGGTTTTGTGGGACGGAAGAACCAGCACTGCGGAGATGTCGTCTCTTCTCCACTCGATCTTTGGAGTCAAGACAATACTAATCCAAAGTCGAGCAGATTACTTTGTGGATATCGGCTCTCTAAATAGTTTGTAAGAGAAACAAAAGACCCAGAATAGGCGAAATCAACCATTCACTGCTGAAGAGATAGTGAGAAAACAGGACTGAGTGACCGCCATTGCTGAGTCTCGCTTCTAGTCTATCCGTCGAGACAGCATGGTTTCACTAAGGGAGTAGATGAAGAATCGGCCTGTGCGGGACAGAGGCTGCCTTCTGACAAAGGAGCAAAGGCTGCAGTTTCAACAAACAGTACTGGGACTCTTACACACAGTAAGAATGAGATAAAAACGAGTCTAACATGAGCTTCACACCAGTCACAAAACATCACCAAAGACCCATGGATCAGGTTAAAATATCAAAGCTCCCAGGACACAGGAGAAAGTCCGGGTGAATCTGGCGATAATGATGGTGTCTTAGATACACCTCCAAAGGCGTGGTCCTCGAGGGATGATTGCCAGGCTGGACTTCGTTGAAATTGGAAATTTCTTCAGAGCAAAGAGGAAACATTTGCAAAAGATGCAGCTAGTGAAGAACAGGTATCCAAAATATACAAAGAGCTTTTTCAGTTCAAGAACAGGAAAATGAACAACCCACCTACAGCAGAATGGAAAAAAGATCTGAGCAGAGACGCTCCAACATGACAATCTACAGACAGACAGGAAGTAGCTGAGAAGGTGCTTAATCCTGTAGTGAACTGCCTGGTACATAGCTGTCACATACTATGCCACTCCTCTTAGAAGGGCACAAATCTAAAACAGTGACACCACCAAACACGGGGGGGGGGGGGGGCCAGCAAACCAAGCTCTCATTCACTCTTAGGAGAATGAAAAAAAAAAGTACAGCCACCGTGGAAGACCGTTTATCAGTTTACAAGGGAAATACCTCACCAGACAATTTAGCTATCATGATTCCTGGTATTTGCCCAATGAGCCGAAAGCTTATTTCCATATAAAAACCACCCACAGATGCCTTTAGCAGTTTTATCTCATAAAATGTAGGCCAAGGCGCCATTAAGTAAGTAAATAGTTAATAAGCTCTGGTACGTCCAGAAAGTGGAAGATTGTTTAGTGCTGGAAGCTCTGTACGTCCAGAAAGTGGAAGATTGTTTAGTGCTGGAAATAAGGAGCTGAGACACCGGGGAAACTTTAAATGCTTACTACCAAGAGAAGGAATACAAACTCACAAGGCTTTTCCCCGGGTGACCCTGGCCACACTCTATTCTGTAAGAGAGAAACCTGTGCAGACAGGAAAAACAGTGGCTGGTAGGATGGGGAAGCTGGAGAACTGCAGGTGAGCCGTGGGGCAGCTCACCTGCACATTCAGTGATCATGGTCAAGGACGAGCCCTGAAGTCACCGAATGTGGGTGATGATGGTGTATTGGGGTAAAGTCACAAATAGCAACAAACATACAGTAATGTGTCTTGTCGGTCATGGGGGAGGCTGGCAGGGGAAGGGGCATGTGCTTTCTGCTTAACTTTTCTGTGAACTGAAAGTGTCTCTAAAAAAAAAAGAACTTCAGAAAGAAGAAGCTTTGAGAGAGATTCAGTGATGCACCTAAGACCACATAGCTCATCTGGAGGCACAGCCAGGCTCCCCGTCTGCAATAGGACACTGATGAAGGGTTCTTATGGCTCATTGCATGCGTGGGGGTGGGGCAGCGGGTGGTCAGTGATCTGTAAGAGCATTTAAAAGCTAATGCCACTGTGATAGCAGGAGAGGGGACTCCTCATCCATGTTTAGTCTTCCAGAACCCTTTTCTTAGATCTATTATATTAAGTGTGTGTGTGTGTGTGTGTGTGTGTGTGAACATAGGTGCAGTCTCTTGCAGATGTCAGAATTGTCATGTTCCTCTGGAGTTACAGGTGGTTGTGAGATGCCTGCCTTGGTTGCCTGGAACCAAACTTGCCACCTCTGCAAGTTAAGAACAGTTAAGTGCTCTTAGCTGCCGAGCTCTCTCCAGCCCCAATCTTTTGAAAACTTTGTGCATTTGGTCACACCCATTTGGGAGGTATAAGAATGTGGTCTGTGTTTATGTGTTTATGCACACACGTTTATGAGTGGCTATTTTATATTTTCCAGTTCAAGGGTTAGTTACGAAGCTCTGGGAACACTTCACCATGTTGTGTAGCATTCAGAGGACCCTTCGTCCCTTTAGAACAGCGGTGACTAGAGAGAGGGAGAGTGTGGTAAAAAGCCGGGAGTCTTGATGCCTGCTAGAAACCAGATGGGAGCAAGTCCTACGGAAAATTCTCATTTCTCCTCCAAGGTCCCTGAAGAGACAGCAAGCACAGCAGGTGAACCCCGGTGCTGAGATGGACAGCCTGGGCGTGCATCTGAGATCTAGGAAGCCTGGGCATGTACCTGAGATCTGAATACAAACATCTCTCTGTGCAAGCAGACCCTCACCCCATACCTCCTTCATCTTAAGCACCACTGGCTCCCAGTCTTCTGCCTTTTCCCTGAGATTGCTGTGGAGTTGCTGCCCAGATGATTCTCTTTCTGCCTGCTCTCAGGGCCAGACTGATGTGCACGCTGAATACTTCAGTGCTCAAGTCTATTCTGCTCTGTCAATATGCCAGAGCCTATTCCCAGGTTCAAAGCTAGATAAAAATAGCAAGTTCAAGAAGAAATATAGTTCTGAGAGCTCTGAATGCTGGATAAAAATGAGAATCTTTAACTTAAAATAAGATTTTCAACAAATAACTGTTTTTGTTTTAGGTGAGGCTGGCCTTGAACTCCCTATGGAGTTAAGGATGACCTTGAATTCCTCTGATCTTCCTCCACGTACGTCCTAAGTGCCAGGATTACAGACACGTGTCACTATACTCAGCAATTACGAATAAAATGTTTTTTATTGCTTGTAATTGAACCCTTATTTGTTTTTGGCCAGTCTTAATTTGGCAGCCAGTGTTTACTTATTGATTAAGAAAATGGAAATTCTTTGGACAACTGTTATATTGGATACTGTGACTGTAGTTTCTGAAGTTTTAAAAATACATGTGTGTGAGTGAGCATGTGTGTGTGTATGTGTGTGTGTGTGTGTGTGTGTGTGTGTGTGTGTGTGTGTGTGTATGCAAGAGTGGTCCATGCTCACAGATGGAGGGTTGCCATGGCAACAACTGCCATACCTCCTGGGTAGCAGGCATCTCAGAAGGCTGGGTGTTTCCCCAGAGCACAGTTTGTACAGACTATGGGCAGAGGAAAGACCACTTTGACGAGACAGGCACATGTTTGAGTCACTCCAGGACCTGTGCATTGCAAGTTCATGGTTGCCTCTGAGTTTAGAGGAGGTGTACAGGGCTGAATAAAGATATGCAGAATGTTCCTAGGAATGCTGTCTAGATAATCCTAGGTTGCAAAGGATGGGCAGACAGATCGACCTAGCCTGGCACATCTACATGTCCCTTCAGCAGGAGACCTCCTTTGACTTGCTCCAGTCATTTGCAAGGCTGGGGTCAGAGATGTCCAGATATAGTAATAAGCTCAAGGTGTCTAATGGCAGGATCAGATGTTCAGAGTGTTTGATCTCAGGGGTCCGACCTCAGTCGCGTGGGTAGCAGAGGGTTAGTGATGAGAGGTGGGACCCTCGGGTAACCTCGGGTAACAGGTTGCATGCGTGGCCACTGCTCAAGGATGAAGCTTAACAACTGTCCCCCTGTGGCAGCTCTAGTGGGGGAAAGTGTGTGGGTGCTTTGACCTAGGTGGGAGTCATATTGGTTGTAAGGTGGGTTCCAACAGATCAGCTCTGAGACTTGCTTAGACAGAGGGGGACAGGTTAACTACCCTGAAAGGTGACTGTGTTATCATGAGTAACTGGCTTCCTGACCTCACACCATTGTGAGACCCCAAAGTGACACTTTTCCAGGCAGGAAGAATTTGATATCTAATGAGAAAAGAGACACAAAAACCACAGAGATTATCCTTATGGTGAAGCCAGAACTTCTGCCTTACACTTACACTGTCATTTTAGCTTTAGTATTTTATTGGATTTGTGTATGACTGGTACCTGACAGACTTTAAAGGTCCAAAGTCATTCCCGATCCAGAAGGTGCTCTGTGGAGTTAAGAATGCCTCCCAGATTCAGCTATTAAAAACAAGGACATCATGAAATCTGCAGACAAATGGATGGAACTAGAAAATATCATCCTGAATGAGGTAACCCAGACCCAAAAGGACATGCATGGTACGTACTCACTTATAATTAAGTGGAAATTAGCCATAAAGCACAGGATACCTATGATATACTCCACAGACCCTAAGAAGCTAAATAGTAAGGAGGGCCCAAGGGAAGATGCTTGGATCTTTCTCAGAAGGGGAAACAAAATAGTCATTGGAGGTGGGTGGAGGGAGGGAACTGGGTGGGAGAGGGGATGGGGAGGGGAATGAGGGTGAGGGTGGGGCTGGATCAGGTGTAGGGAGAGCCAGGGAGAGAGAGAGGGAGGACTGGGAGAGTGAACAGAAAGCAGGGATTGGGGGGGAGCATCTCTAGGTCAATATATAAACAAATACATAAATAAATAAGCAAGCAAAAGAAAAATGCCTCCTAGGCATTCTTAAAAGTTCAAAGACCTCAAAAGACATGTCTGTGGTGTCATTGTCTAGATGTGGAAGAAGCAGACCCTGTGTGGGGCTTTGGAGAGGCCTCAGAAGTGGGCACAGTGAGCCTTGTGCACTGGCCACACTGAACAGGGGACGGGGTGGCTCAGGTCACTCTCACAGGCAGAGGGACTGAGAGATGGTGATGGATCTGAGGGCAGTGTTCTTCCTTCTCTGAGGATGCTGATTGAAGAAACCAGAGGTTCCCACGGAGCACAGCTGGCTGGAATCTGAGGCTGGAGCTCCAGGTGACCTGTTGTTGGTACTTATGACTATAAATCTAGCACTGGAATGCTCTGAAGGGCCTTCAGTCTCAACTTGGGTCTGATCTTAGACTCCTGGGACTTCTTGTGGGGCTTTTGCTCCTTTGGATAAATACACTATGAGCATTGTTTAAAATTTAGAAGCCCTGATGACAGGCATGCTAGGTTCACTAGTGCTTGTTGGTAGCAGATATTTACATTGCCTGAGAGAAAACAGCCCTTCATATAGATTGGCTACGTTGATATCACAGTTTTAATGGTGTTAGTACAGTGGGTGCTGAGCCTTGATCTTGTGATGGTCGGTGACGTGAAGGAACCTGTCTACCTCTGAAACTGAGACTTCTTGACTCTGTGGTCATTGCTGTCTGCCAACCACACACATCAGGACCCAAGCCAAGGGGCAGAGCGTCTAAAAGAACATTATAGATATTTTTGACAACGACAACCCTGTGTTCTCTAGCAGTGGGAGCACACCCGTGAACTCATCTTGTATATTATAGCGTTACCTTCCTTTCCCTTGGGCTGCCCCACGTGAATAGGTGGGTACGCGAAACTTTCTTTTGCTAAGGCATGAGACCAAGTAGAAGTTTGGCTCCTTTTACATTTATTTAAGTTTGATGGTGTTGGACTTTGAGGCTGCATAGCCTGGCCATTTCTTCTAAGTGGCTGAGGAGTTGGAAGTTTTGCATGGTTTCTGTGATAGATAGCATCACCTACTTAGTCAGAGATGGGTCGGTTCTTTGCCAACAGCACAACGTACAATAAGTTGTCACAAATATTTTCTTTTCCATCTAATTTCCTGGAAAGCATGCATAAGAGAACTTGATATGTTTGCTCTCTCTCTCTCTCTCTCTCTCTCTCTCTCTCTCTCTCTCTCTCTCAGATAATTGATAAGATAAAGAGCCAAATTTAGCTGACTGGTATGAGAAATGCTTAGACCAAAAGTAAATCAAGTTTGTGACTCCCAACAATGTCCTTTGATATTGCCATATCTAAACCCATCCCCATCAATGGAACTGGTCTGTTTTGCGATCAGCAATGATATCACAACCTTGCTCTGTTTTCCTAGGCTTCCAAAGGCCTCTTAGGTTCCCAGGGAAGGACAGTTGGTCATCTGCATGCTGAGGGGCCAGAGAGAGCCAGGGCCAATGTAAATCCAGCAACCATGGTACCTGGATCCTTTGCACCACAGACCAATCCTGAATTCCAAACTACAGGAAGCAGCAAGAGCCTGTGATTCACTTCAGCAGCCTGGTCCTTCTCCTCACACTGCCAACCTCACTTGAGCAGACACCAGCAGACTGAACAGTCTTTAGAACTGAAAGCCCCCGGGCAAAGAGAAGCCATATTCAGTTGATGGGCCAGGAACTTTCATTTCCTTATTGCTCCTTAGTGAGTAGTTTTATTCTAGCGGTTTCCTAAGTGGACACGGAATCCAGAAGGCTGTGTAGGAAAGGTAAGCCTTTCCTCTGAGAGCCCCAAATGTGTGACCTACTCTCAAAAACCATAACATGTTCTGCTGTAACAGAACTATCAGTGGCTCCAGGAGATCTGAGGTGGGGAAGGAGGTCCTCTGATGTTCCCAGATGCCTGTGAGACTAGTTTAATTCTTACCAGTACTGACACACCCACAATGGTTAGTATTAGTGACAGTACAGATGTTGCCGGCCATCCAGCCTCCCGCAGTTACTCAGGTCGCCTAGAACAGAGTCCCAGCAGCCACAGGCAAGGCATGTACAGATTGGGTGCGCTGTGTTCCAATGAAACCATTTACGGACCAAAATTTGAATCATCGTTTTCTTTTGAGGGTCTCATGAAGCTTAGGCTAATCTCAAACTCTCCACATAGCCAAGGACGACCTTGAGTTCACCTCCCTTCCTCTACTTCCAAAATGCTGTAATGGGATGTGCTAGCATGCTTTCTTTACGAATCACTAAGGACCAAACCTGGGGCTTTGTGTAAACTAGCAAGTACTCTAGTAACCAAGTTCCATCCCTGGCCCCTGAGATCTGACTTTTATATGTCCCCCAAGAGTTCTTGTTTTTCCCCCAACTATTTATAAACATTAGCATCAGCTTGAAAGAGTGGAATAACAGTAAGGCTGTCTCAGCAGATTGGTGTGCCAAACGTCTTCATAATAAAAGCACTCCGTGCTCACCCCCTTGTCACCCGGGTTTGAGACCAGGGTCTGTCATTTACTGGCCTGGACCTTTGCTGATTGTTAGTCAATTTGCCCAAATTATAAAGATGTTGACAGTACCTAACCTCTTCTGGTGGGTGGGAGTTCCAGGGGGTAATCTGTGGGAGTATTCTGCATTTACAATGTCAGGTAAACTATTGTTTTGTTGCTAGGTACGCACAGTCAAAACTGTACATATTGTCCGCATCCTGTACTAACCCTCCGACAGCCTTCACGTCTACACGACATTTTGAAACCTAAGTCCCCTCTGAGACGAGGAGGGTACACAGACTGGGAAGAGGGAGGCTTTACTCTATTCTAAAGTAAAGCGAAAGGTAACATTTTCTTAAATACAGTTTGGACATAAAGTCTAACTCAGGAAAGTGTTCTTTAGCTGTGTTGTAATATCAATCAATTATGCAAAATTTGCTCATCTTTCCCAATTTTACAGCTAGCCATTGAAATGAAGCCGTAGAAGGAGTACATCGTAGTAATGTTGGTCATGCATATAGGTCATTTCTTCTGAAGCTGCCGTCTCGGCTTCCGTGTCATTTAGAGCACGTCTGAAGTCAGGGAAAGAAACGACAAGGTGACTCTTGCTAAGGTGTGTTGGTAGCGAGTGTCTAAGCTCTCCTGGTTTCTGTCAGCTAAGGATCTGGCACTTCACAGGGTGCTCGTGGGATCTTCCAGGGCATCTATGCATTCCCTCCTGCACACTCGATCAAACAGTCTCCAGACGCTCCAAGACACCAGAAATTCAACCAGAAAAACAACAGGTGGGGGAAGAAAGCTAGAAACTTGAACACCTGGGCTTTAAAATGCAGCCATAATTAAATTATAAATGAGAATATAATGAAAAAAACAGGCATGTCAGAGTCCTGTTTTGGTTAAACCTGTAAGAGAAAAGTTGTGCTTAAGAAATAGGTGGACATCTTGATACAGTAGCTAGGTTTCTGTTAGGGAACTCAGGTACTAAATTAAATCAGTGGGTGTGGAAGGAAAGAGAGAACAAAAGAGAGGGACAGTCAGGAAGGGAGTTCAGGAAGAGAGGGTTCTACCTCATGGAGTCACAACCACACCCAACATGGAGGACCTTAAAGGGATGAGCCAGTAGAGTAATGTAAGGTGGCAGTTAATGTGGCAGTTCTAATGTGTCAACACAGGCATGCTGCGTGCCCAGGGGACTGCCGCAAACCAACAGCTGTATTGATTACATACAGTCAGTTTCCTATAGAAGAGCTAATGGGGGGGGGGTGTCAGTAGAACAAGGGTCTCTTACACCCCATCCTTCAAGACAAATCTTCTCTTTCCTCAAGGAGCTAGTGTGACTGTAGACTGAGGTCAATGGTAGTGACTCTTACCCTTGACTTCAAGGTACTTATCTGGCCTATGAATTTCAGTATGCTTTATGGGGGAAGAAAGACTCAGAGATAACAGCCAAGCAGCCCAACACATCAAAGAGGGAGA
This sequence comes from Uromys caudimaculatus, assembly GCA_028551405.1. Lineage (NCBI taxonomy): Eukaryota > Metazoa > Chordata > Mammalia > Rodentia > Muridae > Uromys > Uromys caudimaculatus. The sequence goes on from CM052713.1 coordinate 78,810,233, forward strand.
GGGATAGGGGAGAGGGGAGGGGGAGGGGAAGGGGGGGAGGGAGAATGAGAGAGCGTGGGAGTGAGAGGGGGAGGAAGGGAGGGAGAGAGAGGGGGAGGGAGGGAGGGGGAGAGAGAGGTAAGGAGAGAGAGAGAGAGAATGCTCTCCAATGGTTATGGGTCTTGGTGCATTGATAAGCTTATGCATTTTCGTAACATTTGATCTACTGGTGGAGAGACTGTGGGGACAGTGACTGGGGATTGTAGATTGGAAAGGGGGAGGCATTAGGGTCCCTTTTGTTGAATTATCTTAATGAAAAACCCATTGACCACTTGCTGCTTAGAAAATTCAGTCATAACGACCTTTCAAATTTTAACAGTTGACACAAATATACACTGTTAAACCTTTTCCTCAGTAACTGTAGAAAAATAGACACGTTTGATAAGGACAGTCTAGTAAAAGGTCCTTAGGAATGCCTCCTTTAAAGATTCTCATGTTACAAACAGGATTGAGTTCCACTTGTGTCACCTACCACAGTGACATCAAGAAGATGAGAGTCAGGGAAGGACCTTCAGAGTGTCCTGCTGGGGTCACAGCATGACTGAGAGAATGACACGGGTGTTGCCCAGGCCTCTTGTCCCAACGAGCAAGAAGCTACGGACCTCAAAGTTGCTCTTTCAACCCATCAGTGGGGGGGGGGGGTCCTTTGTCCTTCAGACCTCAGTAATAGATTTTAGAAGGCCCAGTGAATCTTTAAGAGCTAAGTCAGCAGATCATTTGTGGGCTCTCTCCATCTTGCTTTGTGCTACATAGGCCCTGTCTTGGGCTGCTGCAGACTGCTGCCCCAAAGCAGTCCTTCGTAAGGCTAAAACAAGGTCAGGCCATGGGACCTCCCACAGCCTCTGGGGAACTGTGTCAGGATTCCTCCTCCACCACCTCCTGCTTAGAGTGTGTGGGTGACTCGATAAGTAACCAATGCCAAAAGGAAATGCTGGCAGGCAAGAAAGGGCCACAGCCAATAGCTTTGTTTTCTGGAGTCAACACCAAGAAACAGTTGTTTGGGTGGCAAGATCTCTGCAGAGGGAGAGGAACAACCCAGATTTGGATGGAGGAGCCACTTCCCATAATTCCTGGGGCACCTCTCTCATAAGCAAGGTCTCGAGAAGACAGCAAAGCCCAGTGTAGCCTGATGTGGGGAGGCAAGGAGGACGGGTAACAGCTAGTTTGATCTCTTTGACCTCAATGGTACCAAGTTTCAAACCAAGCACATCTGAGGGAGCTGAGATAAATGTAGATCTACTCGATGCGTATTTGTGATGGGCAATGGTGTTTAAGAACAGTTTATGGATGCAAGAGCAACAAGAAAGATTGGTTACAGTGAGAAATCTCCACCTGCCCCTAAGGTGAGTCTCACTTAAGACTCTTCCCAGTCTCTTTTCCCCATTGTTTTGAATTTAGATTATTACACATGTTGCCTGCCTTCCTTTGTTCCTTCCTTCTTTCCTGCTTTGAGGATTAAAATGAGATAGAGAGAGCTGTTTGTTGCTGATGTTTGTACTCTTGATTGAGAGACACGGGTTAGATTTTCAATTAGTGGCACACTCTTATACCCTGGAGAGATTTGTCAGTTGCCACAGACTCTTTGTGTACCAAATTCTGGTCATTTCACAATGAAGATAACAACAAAGATGGAAGAAGATAAAAAAATCCCAATGTAAGAAAAGGTAAGGGTGGGGCCTAGGGACAGGGCGGGGCAAGGGACAGGGCAGGTCCCAGGGATGGGGGGGAGCCCAGAGACAGGGCAGGCCCCAGGGACAGGTGTGCCAGGTGAAGTGAGAGGGCAGGAAGCTGGCAATGCAGAACTGTCATTTCACCCATGGGCCTTCCTGAATGTCATGGCTCTCCCCCCACGTCTTCCACTGACTAGACAGCTCTGTGGACAGCCTGCAGTTTCTCATGACTACATAGAAGAGCAATCAATGCTTTCACAGAAAGGTTTCTTAAACGGCTATGCTCCACACTCACGGGAAATGTGGTGGGCTGTGCTAGAGTCCTGTTCCTGGTAGAGCCTCCCAAGGGTGCTCAGAGAGACCCTCATTATCTATAAACAATGACACCCATTTTGTAAACGGGTCATGGTATATCAGCACTTTGGATGGTGGATCTGACATCTATACACCTCCAGACTGTCCCCAGACCTATGGCTTATTATATTCAACATAAAGATGACAAGGGAACAGAGAGGTGCCCTAACCACTGTCAGTCTGGGACCTGGAACAAAGGCCATGCATTTAGAGGGCCAGCAGTCAAGGGGATCAAAATAATCAGAAGACTCAGATATCAAAACAGAAATGCCTACTGTACATTGGGAATCTTTTTTCTTCTTATTTCTAAAGTTATAAATCTAAAGCTACATGAATGATATGTCTATGTACATTAATTATTAGGATTTCTGCTCCATGGTACTTTTGTGCATGCTGGGTTTGTTTCTACTTGCCAAAAGAAAATAATTCCATAGGGCAGATCTATGTACAGGGGTCTAGCTTTAGCTCACCTGGGTCCTGTACTGTCAGTGTCTGTGCTAGGTGAGATGGACTGGGCTCTGTAAAACTGAGGGGCTTCTCTGTATGACCTGTGGCCATAGTAAACAGGTCATGTTCTCTATTGCACTGGGTAAAACTCTGACAGCTCTTTTGAGTGATTTGTATGGATAATAAGGGGATTAAGTAGCTAAGTCTCTTCTGTGAGTGGAGACCAGGCTTGTGCACAATGAAGGTACCTTGTACCTTAACCAAATCTCTGTCTGCTTGTCCATCTGAACATCTGAGAGGGGCAGGTAGGTATTTTACACCTTGAAGATTTGTTTTCTGGAAATGCCAAAATTGAATATAAACAAATCAAGATCAAAGTAAGAGAGACAGAAAAGAAGGAAATGGGAGACAAGGAGGGCTCATGTCTGAGTGAGTGGTGAGGAGGCTGACCCAGCTGGGCCTACAAGGAGGGATCATGTCTGAATGGGGGAGGTTGAACCAGCTAGGCCTACAAGGAGGGGTCATGTCTGAGGGGGAGGCTGACCCAGCTGGGCCTACACTTTGGACTCATTCTCTAGGTTTGCCACGTCACCGTTCCTCTCCGTCAGTTCTTCCGGGTTCTTCTCTTCCTCTTCCGTCTCCAATTCTGCATGTTGGTTCAGTTTGCTGGAAACAGACCAACTCAGGGGCAGCTCTGCCCGGTTAGCCAGCTCAGCTAGCTCTTTGGCACTAAGGGACGGGGTGCTGGTCTCATAGGTCTCATGGAAGCTGTTGTAGTCAACTTCGTAGAAACCATCTTCCAACGTTAGGACAGGTGTGAACCGGTAACCCCACAGGATCTCACTGGTGATGTAGGAGCTTCGAGCTTGGCATGTCATTCCTGTGGAGAGAAAACTGGCTTTAGGATGCATGTTTGAGATTCTCAAGGCCAAGGAGACTTGGGAACCTGAGCAGAAGTTATGTTATGGGCAGATATTTATGCTGTACTGTGACCAGCATTGGAGAGTGACAGCTATGGAGCTGTCTTTCACATTGTAGACATATGGCATAAAATTCCAGGACTTCCTGAAACTGGAAAACTGAGTTCAATCCCCCAACTCCCATGTAAAGATGGGAGATTACTAACTCCATAAAGTTAGCTTTTGACTGCCTCACACACATGGTGGTAATATGTCCTCCTTTACACACACAATTCACCCCCCCCAGACATTAATAAATAAAAGAAATTAACTTAAAGTGCAGACAATAAGTGTTCAGTCACAAAGGGGAGCATCTATATCACACTTTCTCCTCCCAAGGCTCAGAGACCATTACAGAAGACAGGGCAGAAAGACTTTAAGAGCCAGCGGTTCAGGGAAGACTGGGACAGAATCTCCTGGACATGACATAACTGTTACATTCATGAATTCACTGCATCTGTGGCTGCACTGATCAAGCCTGTTGATATCCTAGTATGGAATGGTATGGGTTCATGAGCTTCCACTTCTGACTGAGGGGTTATGGATAGTTGATAGCTTTGAGGTGAGGGAGAGTTAGTGTTCTTTAAGGGGTGGCTCCTAACAGGGTGATCATATTCTAGTGGATAGCCCCACAAACAGAAATAATGAACAGTATAAATTGAGTTGATGGATTATTAAGGAAAGAAGAAGAAGAGGAAGAAGGAGGAGGAGGAGGAGGAGGAGGAGGAGGAGGAGGAGGAGGAGAAGAAGAAGAAGAAGAAGAAGAAGAAGAAGAAGAAGAAGAAGAAGAAGAAGAAGAAGAAGAAGAAGAAGAAGAAGACATGAGTTGGTGGTGGGTAGGGAGGATCTGGGAGAAGTTAAGGGAGGACTTGTTGCTGAATATGATCAAAATACATTGTATGGCATTCTCAAAGAATCAATAAAAATGTTTCCTGCCAAACCACAAACAAAACAATTATGAAAGCTAAAAGACATATAACAGGCCCCAGATCTTAGCACAACTGATTCTATTCAGGCTGTAAAACTCAGTACAGCACATAGATAGCACCACCAGTCAAAATAAAAACAAAGACCTAATCCGTCAAAGTCCATAGTTCTGGAGAAGTCTCTAAGTGTAACTAACCTTGTTTTTTGACTTCTGTAGTTCTGTTTCTGTCTAAACTGGTGGAGTATCTGGATGTTCCACAACAGGCAGTGGGAAGACAATTTTCAAAATATTGAAAGAAAAAATTATTGTCAACCAAGAATTCTATACCCAGCAAAACTATCCTTCATAAAAAAGAGGGAAAAATGAAGAAATTCATTGACCAGAATTGGAGCCAATTTGTTGCTATCAGCTCTGCACTACTCTGAATCATGAAGGGAGTCCTTCAGGGAAACAAAAGGACTCCAGGTGACAGCTTAAATCCACATGAAGAGACAGATGCTGGTGTAAAGAACTATGAAGGAAAATACATTTTTTTCTAAAGTATAATTTTGTGTTGACTGTATCCCATGGTAACAATTCTGTTTTATTACATACGATAGCATAGTTTATATAATCAAACAAAGTGATTCAAGAGTGTGTGGTCCACACTCCATTACAGCCTGGGAAGGCTTCCCTCTGGTTCTGCAGCATTCATACCTGCACAGGCAGACCCAGTCATGTCTACAGGGGCTTTCACAGCTGCACAGCCAGACCTAGTCATGTCTGCAGGCGTTCTTGGTTACCATTGAATTTGGATCACTCCTGTCCCCACAGTCAAAAATCAACAGAAGATCTGAAGTGTTCTCCTACCAGCTCTTTATACCTCACAGTAGCAGGAAAACCACAAAAACAGAACCAAACTTCTACTCAGCAGAGGCAGGCAACTCTTGCATCAGACATACATCCAACTGAAGAAGTCCATGTGTGTATGTATATATAGGTATGTACGTATGCATATGTAAGCAATAATAATTAAGGAGGTAAGAATTTGAGGGGGAGGGGGCATGGTAGGAGTTGCAGGGGGGAAGAGGGAAGGGTTGAAATGATGTAAGTACCATATTCATTCTCCACCTTATTTTTTGAGACAGGATCTCTCACTGAATCTGGAGCATACCAATTTGGCTAGACTTCTGGCCAGCAATCCCCAGGGATCCTCTTGTCTCTGCTTCCCCAAGTAGGAATTATTTTATTTTTCAATTTGGCTTCTGGGGACTGAATTCAGTCCTCAGCCTCATACCGGAAGCACTTTACTGACAGAGCCATCTCTCCAGTCTCATTTTTGTAAAAGTCATTTAATCTTACAATTTCTTCACTGAGAACTTTTCTGAGTCTCTCTACTGGGTTCTTGGGTATGTCAGAGAAGAACACAGAAATGGCCCATCCTTTGGTATCCACGTTTTTCCTAGATAAAGCCACGAGGGGTGAGCTGTGCAAGACTTGCTTCATCTAGGACCCAGGAAGATACACAGACAGGTAGCTAAGGAATCCGTACTAAAATACCAGCCGACCCTGCGTGGTTTAAATTTAGCAGCAAAGCCCTATTTTTAGATTCAGTGAAAAGTTACAATGGGAGAGGCTGTGTGCAGATTAGTGAAAGATGAAAGGGAACCTCTCAGGCACAGCCAGAGGATGAAGCAGCAGACAAATAATGGATCAGATCTGCCTAGAGAGTAAGATTGCAATAAAATAAAGCACCTCACTTCTGAATAGTGTAAAATAGATCTACATTGTTGGCATTCCAAAACAAAGAGGGACTCCTCACCAATGACTTTCACCATTTCATTTCAAAGATCAGGCTCTGTGACAGGTTGTTCTTCTTTCCCTCAGCACCCCCTGCTCACCCCAGGAAGAACTGCACACAAACAGCATGCATGGCTGTGCTAGAATCTCAGCACTGGGCTGCCAGCAGTGGCAGAATGGTGTTGGGGACCTCCTGAGCCTACTTTCAGATAGGAGCAGGGCAGTGGGGTCTAATAAAAAGATGTGAACATCACTGAATCTGGTCATGAATGTACAACCCCTGCTTTATGCTTGGGCTCCCAGTCGCTTCAGTGCACAACACGCTTCCCCCAACACTAAATTGGGAGTGGCTGGCTTACAATTATATAGAAACAAACTGAAATGTATGTTTTAAGAATGACCCAAGAAGCTGGCTGTGGTGGCTTTAATACCAGCATTTGGGAGGCAGAGGCAGGCAGATCTCTGTAAGTTTGAGGCCATCCTGGTCTACAGAGTAAGTTACAGGGCAGCCAAGGCTATGCAGAGAAGCCCTGTCTTGAAAAACAAAAGCATAACAAAACTGAAGAAGTCAGCTCAGGAACTTTGGAAAATTCCACCAGATCCCTCCCCTCCTAGAAGAGAAAGGCCACAGAGCTTGTAGGTAGGCACCTCCCCCTTCCATAAGGGAGGGGCTAATTACATTCCTCAGACCACAGGTGGGGGACAGTCTATCTGGCCACCTGCGGATAGGAGAAGCGCCAGAGCATGTAGACACATTCCGCAGGGCAGACCAACCATTGGTCACCTACAGACAAGGGGAGTCCAGGCCACCTCATTCCCTAAAGACAAATCAGCTTAAAAGTCACATTGTTCTGCCAATCACATTGTGCTTAATGGCTGCTGCTTTAAAAGCTATAAAAGCTCGCTGAACGGGCTGTGTGTGGGTCATTCTCTCCCTCCTTGGTGTGCAGGGTGACCCCGGCATGCTGGAACAATAAATTCCTCTTGCCTTTTGCATTGATCCCAGACTCCAAGACCAGAGTAAGATAAGGCTCCCCAGAGTCTTACAAAAACAAAATTCCAAAACCAACCAAACAAAAAGGACCCAAGGAAAGGTATTCTACACCTGCACTGTTACTTTCGCTAAAGTAACAGGTGCATCCATAATTTAAATATTGAATCAAGTAATAAGTGTTATTTCTGAATGTTGCTGTATGCCAGGAACTAGATGCTATGAACTGTGTTCCCAGACATCACATCTGGGCTGAAGATTCTAAAGAATGATTGACTGGCCAGAACCACACGATTGTGGAGAGTTGGAATGCTGCATATTAAAAGCCCAAATTATCTCCAGCTATCTCTGTCTCCATAATAGCCAATTATTTCCAGCCTCTTTATTGACCTTACAACTTTGTGACTATTTGGTAAAACTTTTGGAATGTATTAATTTAGCAGTACAGTAGCTTCTACCAACTCGAAAGTTAAGAAAGCTTTCAGATGGCATCTGAGGACTGTAGAATAGGTAGGTGTCCCTGCTTTGCAGGTTCTCTCCCTGCCAGTTTCCCCACCAGTATGCTGGGTTGGTGCTTTGATTTACAGCTGTTCTCCCTTGAAGATTAAGGGATTGATGAGTCATGTCTTGTATGCATGCATGGGTCATCTCATCCGTGTGGCAGCCCGATGAGTAGATGCTACAGCCATTTCTAGCCTACAAGTGAGCAGACTAAACAGAGAGGAGAAGCAACGTGCTATAGGTTCAATGGTGTGATTCTGCGATGGTCTATATATGCTTAGCCCAGGGAGTGGCACTATTAGAAGGTGGTCCTGTTGGAGTAGGTGTGTCACTGTGGGTGTGGGCTATAAGACCCTCATCTAGCTGTCTGGAAGCCAGTATTCTGCCTGCAGCCTTTAGATGAAGATGTAGAACTCTCAGCTCCTCCTGCTCCATGCCTGCCTGGATGCTGTCATGCTCCCACCTTGATGATAATGGACTGAACCTCTGAACCTGTAAGCCAGCCCCAATTAAATGTTGTCCTTATAAGAGTTGCCTTGATCATGGTGTCTGCTCACAGCACTAAAACCCTAACTAAGACTGATTCTAAACTTCATGTCTTGAAACCATAAGTATATATGGAGTTTGGGTCTCGCAGGACTGAGTCTACTATCCTTGTCACCTCTTCAGTAGAGGAAAAGGCCAGGCATGGTGGCACATGTTTATAACCCTAGCACTGGGAAGGTGGAGGTAGGAGGATCAGGAGTTCAAGGTCATTCTCGACTACACAGTGAGTATCAGGCCAGCCTGGGCTACATAAGATGAGACCCTGTTTTAAAAACAGATGAGAGAAAAAAAAAGAAGGGATAAGACACCAGAGCGTGGGCAATCCTTTTCCTCTGGCAAACATAGAGAAGAGGCCATGTGAGGACACCCAGAAGACAAGCCAGGGACAAAGTCTACCCAGGGGATGCTGAACTCTCAGACTCCTGGCCTCTAGAGCTGAGAAGAGAAGAGCCTCTGTGGGAGTCTTGCTCCTTCCACCTACATTTCCTCTGAGACTCTCTCCGTGCTTCCATTGCCTTCTGCACAAGGTTCGTATCTTCCGCCACCCTCAGGAAATTGCTTGGAAACCCCAAAGCATTGTTTAGTTATTTATTATTGTTTTTACTGCGTGTGTATGATGTGGTGTGTGTAGTGTATGTATGTGCAGTATGTATGTATGTAGTGTGTGTGTATATGTAGAGTATGTGTGTATGTGTTGTCTGTGTTTGTGTGTATGTGTGGTCATGTGTGTGTATGTCATGTGTGTGTGTGTGTGTTTGGAGTGTGTGTATGGGTGGTGTGTATGTATATGGTATGTGTGTGTATATAGAATGTGTGTATGTTGTGTGTGTGCATGTGTATGTGATGTCTGTATGTTTGTGTGTATGTGGAGTGTGTGTGTGGGGTGTATGTGTGATTTGTTTGTGGTATGTGTGCAAGTGTATGTGGTGTGTGTGTTTGTGTAGTGTGTATGTAAAGTGTGTGTGTATGTGGAGTGTGTGTGTGTTGTATATGTGGTGTGTGTGACTGTGTGTGTGCATGTGTATATGGTATGTGTCCAGAGATCTATGTCAGGTGTCTTCTTTGATTGCCTCTACCTTAGTGCTGAGGCAGGGTCTCTCGATTCACCCTAGAGCTCCTGGATTTGGTTGGTCTAACTAGGCAGCTTATCATGGGGTGACCTTTTCACTGACTTCTGGGTTCTAGAGTTCTAGGCCGACTACCATGTCCTTCTGGGCTTTTTATTGGGCGTTGGGGATCTGAACTCTGGTCTTCACTGTGGGTCTGCATCCCATCCCACTGCTGGGCACAGCTGCTGGGGAGGCAAAACTCTAGGAGTGCTTGACTGCATTTCTCCAGCGCCACTGCTGTCAGGTGCTGGGCTTTAGGGAAGGGCTGAGACACCACTCAGGGGTGGGAAAATGCGGTCTGAGATGTGGGAAGCCAAAGCTGGTATTCTCTGACTTCTAGGCTGTTTTGGATGGCCCTGGTGCTGCCTGTATTTTTATGTTAATTCTGCTCTTCCAGGAGGGGTTGTCTAGATGAGGAATGAGTCACATACTCAGGTGACTTCTTGTGAACCTCCCTGAATGAACAAAGGGACCAGACCAATCACTGAGCGAGTAGGTGGGACTTCTGGGTTGGACAGGGGTGGGGGGTGGGGGTGAGAAGAGAGTAGCAGGAGTTAGGGACTTTTGGGTGGGGATAGCAAAAGGGCAAGATGTAGCTGCTAATGTCTCCTGGTTTCATGGTGGCTCCTCATGGTTTCGCCTCCAGAGGATTTTGATTTAATTAGGCTTACAAGATTAGGATTCGAGTTGTTGCGCCCAGAGATTGAGTTACCATTGTTTCTGAGCTAAGTTTGTGTTACGTTTTCCTTCATGTGGTGGCTCGTCTGGGTTCTAGAGAGAAAGGTACTGTGGCAATGCGTGGGTTTGCCTGATGTGCACCACAAAGGCCATGGGGGTATTGAAGCATGGGGCTGGTGTGGTAGATTTTGGAGTTCTGAATCAGAGTCTCCATGAGATAAAAGCAGGTTGGTCATTGCCCACCAGCGCATGGCCAGCCAGCCAGTTGGAGCTAAGAGTTGGAGAGAACTAGGGAATAGCGCGGGGACTTGCTAGTATTTTTAATATTTCCTGCAACACCAGGCCTCTGGTCACTGCTGGAGAACCACACAGAGAAGCTGGGAATGAAGTGTGTGTGTGTGTGTGTGTGTGTGTGTGTGTGTGTGTGTGTGTCCATGGGCCCCCAACGAGGCCAGGATCTGGTGCTCTCAAACTCCTGGACATTCAGGCATTGCTGAGTCCCCAGGAATTGGGAGTGGAGTTGGGACCCACAGGCTTAGGACAGTGTCCAGCCCCAGGGTCAGGGGGGAAATGGGAACTCCCAGCTTAGCTCATTGGTGAAGGTAGCAGCGGTTGTCTGGAAGCACAGAGAGGCCTTCTATGTGAGACTTAGGCTGCGGCTTTGTAGGTGAAGGCCTTCTCCATGCTCCCCATGTCAGTGGTACATGAAAGAGATAGTCCTTGGTTCCAAATTGTTTATTGGTTGTTCATCATGGAAAGTGGATGCCTACCAACTCCTCAGGGTGGACCCTGTTGGCATCAGGACCGCCAAACCAGTGATGTTGCGCCCAGGTGACGTCACCCAGGTGACAGTGTGACTCGCCCACCTGTTCCTAAGGCAACAGCCACCATATTCCCAGAATTCACCTTGACCCACTGCCCACCTTTACCTGTGGCTACGTCATGCCACGTCACTTTCCATATATATACGGAGGACCTCTCTCCCTCTCTTTCTTTTTTTCCCTTCTTCCCTTCTCTCTCCTTGCCACTACCTTGTCCCCCCCCCCAATAAACCCCTCACGTGGAACTGTTTGGCTTGGTGTGGTTTTGGAACGTGCGACCATCTCCACCGCAGCACATACCAGACTCGTACCAGCAATTTTTTACAACTTGGTGTCGAGACTCGGATACTTTAACGCAAGCTGCTACAGGGTCCGGGCAGGGCCCAGGTCGCCGCTTGGAGCGGCCTTCCAGCTGCCCATGTGGTCTGCCACCGCCGCCACAACCTTGACCTCCATCACTGTTTGCAAGACATAGACTTCTACTGCGACTGCTGCTCCCTGCTGCTGCCCAGCTACCACGACCGCCGCCCCGCCGCTGTTGCTCTGCCCAGTCACCGCCAGACTCAAAATCTTCCACCACGTGGCGCCACACCAAACAAACAGTTCCACACCTCCGGCTATCTGACTGCGCAGTCCACAAACACGCACCGGCATTTAAATTGGTAAGGAGTTTTTCCAATCGGCGGGAGGACCCTCTTTTGCTCAGATAGTGTCTGGCCAACTCTTTCTGGGCTGAGGGGTTGGCTTTTCATTGCCCCAGTCTCTGACTGGCCTCCTAGCTGACCAGCAAGTTAGGACCTAGCCCTTGGGTGTCCTCCCCTCGGAAGCAGTTCATTTCCCCCTCTGCCGCCGTGAAAACCCTAGTAATAGGTTGGATTGCTTCCTGACAATTTCCGGGAAATTGTCAGCCATAACCCCTAGAAATTTCTCGTGACGACCTGAATTTCTAACCTGGCCAGCCGTAGTTACTGAATATTCTCTGGGACGCCGGCAAGAATAGTTCAGTAACATCCCCCAACACCCAATGGGTACTAATTGGTCTTCGCCGGTACCTCCAGACACCCCTCTGGGATGTCTCCTGGCAAACCTCAAATCTCTTAAATTAACGCCTGATTTGAGGCCCTCAAAATTGATACACCTCTGCAATAAGGTTTGGATTCAGTACTCTTTAGAAAATAGTTCCAAATGGCCACCTAATGGCATGCTAGACTCGATCATTTTGAGAGATCTTCATACATACTGCCAGCAGTCCGGTAAATGGAGGGAAATCCCATATGTTCAAGCTTTTATCTATCTTCGCTCTCAACCCTCTATGTGTTCTGCTTGTTCTCTATCCCAACTTCTCTTAGCTATGAAACCTATTCCTCCACCGCTAGATGACTTCACAACCCTAGACCCAGCTAAC
>CM052713.1:78822959-78838370 GCA_028551405.1 Uromys caudimaculatus
TGTATGGATGTCCGGTCCTAACTCCTGGTCTTTCACCTAAATGCTCTCCCCTCCCAGACCATCTACTCTCTCCATTACTTTGTCACCTCCGTTCTCTCCTATGGAACTTCGCCGACCACCATCTACCTCAGCCACACACTGTCTCCTGTCTGCTGCCTGTCAACATCGGAGACCAAGTCCTTCTATCCCCTCCAGGTCATCAGCCCTCACCCCTCTCTCCCAAATGGCAGGGCCCCTTTAAGGTAATTCTTGACTCCTACAGCTGCTAAACTCGAGGGACTCTCTCATTGGGTCCACCTGTCTCACCTCAAACCTTTCATCCCTCCACCTAAAAATGACTCTTCTTCATACACATCAACTCTAACAGGACTGTGCTCTGTTAAGCTCCGGAGGACATGGAGACCACCCACCTTGTCCCCAATCCCAGAAAATGAGACTCCACTCCAGCAGCCAAGCTTGACCTCACTGGATTAGACATGGGTTTCTTGTCTTCTCCTTGCTGTTCATTAAACTGTGCTTACTATTCAGAAACAGGTTGATTCTTTGGCAGCTGTGGTGCTTCAGAACCGACAGGGGCTAGATGTCCTGACAGCTAAAGAAGGTGGTCTTTGCCTGTTCCTCCAAGAAGAATGCTGTTTCTACGTCAACCAATCTGGGATAGTGAGAAATAAAATCCAGGAGCTACAGTCAGACATACGGAATTTCAGGGAACATGAGACCTCCAGTTCTGGGATTTTTGAAAACCCTATATGGAACTGGATACTCCCTTTTGTAACTCCTTTCCTAGTCATTTTCCTGGTGATATTATTTGCCCCCTGTCTCATTAATCTTGTCTCTACATTCCTTCAACGTCAAATGCAAAAAATTTCTAACCAAACTATTAATCAGTTCCTTACAGGATTACCAGCTGCTGCCCACAGAAGACCTGCTGTCCAAAAAGACACCTGATGCAAACGTTTACCAGGTGGACCTCGATGGTGAAAGTTAGCTACACCCCAAAATTAACAACGCCCCTACACAGCAGGAAGCAGTTTAAGAGACACGACGCCCTGATTCCCTTTTCACCATCGGCTTCCCCCTCCCTTTTTCCTCCTTTTTTTTATAATAATAATAAGGGAGGTATGTTGGCATCAGGAGCGCCAAACCAGTGATGTTGCGCCCAGGTGACGTCACCCAGGCGACAGTGTGGCCCGCCCACCTGTTCCAAAGGCAACAGCCACCATATTCCCAGAATTCACCTTGACCCACTGCCCACCTTTACCTGTGGCTACGTCATGCCACGTCACTTTCCATATATATATACGGAGGACCTCCCTCTCTCTCTTTTTCCCCTTCTTCCCTTCTCTCTCCTTGCCGCTACCTTGTCCCCCCCCCCCCAATAAACCCCTCACATGGAACTGTTTGGCTTGGTGTGGTTTTGGAACGTGCAACCATCTCCACCGCAGCACATACCGGACCTGTACAAGCATTTTTTTTTTTTTTTTTTTTTTACAACAGACCCGAGATTAAATATCTTTTGCAGGAAGGAATGTCTGGGAAGGGAAGCTTATTGGCTAAACCCCCAGGGCCTGCCTCTAGGTACTTCATGGAGAACGCTGTTCTGAGCCTACAGGACCACAGGTTACATTTCCTTATTTGGAAGTGTGGCACATGTTCCAGGCCAGGTTCTCCCAGCATCCCTCGGTCCCTACCTGGCATACCCTGTGCACAGCCCTGGCTGGGCTGCCCTTCCCCCAGAGGCTCCTCCCTATAATCTAGATATTTTTGGTCTCTCTCTCTCTCTCTCTCTCTCTCTCTCTCTCTCTCTCTCTCCCCCTCCCCTCCCCCTTTCTCCCTCTCTTCCTGTCTTCTCCTCCTGCGTCTCCTCCTCCTCCTCTTTCTTTGTGTGCATACCCTTTTTCTCTTTCTCTCTCCCTCCCATCCCCACTTCCCCATGGCAACTTCTATGGCCTAGGTCCTTGGGGCCAGTGAACTCTCCCACCCGAGAACAGCTTCCAAATAAGCCTGCCTTTAATATAATCTACCCGACTTGAATTAGCTCATCTCATGGGCGGCAGAGAAATGACCTATCATTTAGTCATTTTTGTTTTTCTTTGCTTTGAAATTTGTAAATCACTTGAATGATTAATAAACTTGGTCGGCCCTCGATATGATGTATCCATCGAAGCCTCACCCCATCTCTCACTGCCAAGGCTCCTGCCCCCCTCTCTCCCCCTCAGTGTTCTTGGTCCTGGTTCTTGCCCTGGGATGGAAGGATGGATGACAGGGCCTTTTGCTCATCTGAATGTGCTCATCTCCCTTCACCAAGAGTGGACACCTGGGCGTAGAAGGGAGTCATACTGAGAGAGACAGGGAGGCAGGCTGCAGAGTGGCCATGTGACCCTGGCAGGTGACAAAGATGCCCTTCCTTGCTCAGTGGCTCATCTATCATTACTGAGAAATGATGTCCAGGCTAAAGGTACAAGGTGGGATTTCTATACCTGACGCTGTCAGTACAGGTGTGAACTGTCGAGTCTTTAGGAGGCAAGGCGGTGTTTAAAGATCCTGCAGATGGCCAGGTGCAGGGTCTTACGTCTGCAATCCCAGCACTTTGAAGGTGGAGGTAGGAGGATCAGGAGTTTATGGTAAGTTCTGGCGACATTACACATTTGAGGCCAATCTGAGTGGTGTGAGATGCTGTCTCAAAAGCAACATCAAAAAGAGTTTCCAGGCTGTTAGAGTTGTGTGAACTGAGGCACCATAGCCTTGTGAAGGATGGAGTGCTGTAGACCTAGAAGCCAAGCTTGCATTGAGATGTCTTTGGTCCTTCTTTGGAGTGATGTGTTCTTGGCCTCTGTCTGAAACGGCATCTTTGTGGACCCTGGATAGGATTTCAAACTGTAGGCCAGGCTGGTGGTACTCTAGCCTCTGTCAGCCTCAGGCTGGGGATGAGTGGGTATAGAATCCTGGGGGGTTGGGGGGGGAGTTCCTGCCTCGCTGTAGACAGAACCTGAATCTCATGGGGGACTTCCTCAGAGTCCTCTACTTGATGATTCCATCTAAGCTCTTTTGTGACCATAGAAGCTTGTGTAATCTCTTCACGGGAGGACCATGTTCTCAAGGACCCCGTCACTTTCAGTAACTTGAGTTTGTGTTTGGGCTCTGCATGAACTATTTTATTATCTCAGAGTTTCGATTGTCTCTCGGCCAACACAGACCTCTGCCTGAGGACACTTAGTGATTGTCCCCTTCTCCTTGTGGCCTGTGAGTCACTGCCAATGGTCAACTGAGCAGTATTGATCAAGAGCGCTTGTTTGTCATAATAGTGTTTTGTCATTTGTTGACTGGTTCATGTGGAATAAAAGCCCGAAAGGAGCCATCTGATGTCGCCCACCGTGTCTGCTTGCTGGGGGGGTAGGCTTACCATGCATCCTGTTCTGGACACCCCATACTCCTCTCTTCTTTCCCACTGTCTCCTGGTATTTAGTTTTTCCCAGGTTGTAGCTCTAACCATTTTACTCCAGGACCCTCTGCTGAGACTCACAGATCCTTGTCCCTTAAAATCACCGTTGTGCAGGTGTATCCTCTGACCTAAATGGCCACATCTGTGTGAGTTCAACCACAGTGGTTTTCGTTGATTGCTGACACTCCAGCCACTCCTCCAACCATTTGTGTTCAACTCTACCCTACTTGTTCGTGGTGGCCTCATAGAGGGGCTTGACACATTTCAGCTGGGAAGGGCTAGAAATGGGACTTCACTTCTGTGGCTACTGGGGAGACCCTCCCCATCATCCATGCTGGGTGCAGACCCTTTAAGGCCATTCAAGCTCCTGGCCCTCACCCCTCACCCACTGCTCTCTAAGGAAGTCTATAAGCTCATTGGTTCCCTGGGGTAAACTTGATTGTATCTGTGCTTGTCTTTGGGACCTTAGAAAAGGAGGGGCAGATGCTGTTTAAATCTCCCCCAAGAGAAGGGATTTTAGTGATATACACAAGACAGACAGAGCTTGCTGACAGCTGTGTGTTCATTCCTTACTACAGCCAATGGGTTCCTGATCCGAACAAAACAAAAGGAAAAAAAATGAATGGAGAAACCACTCTGCTCTGGGGTGTGTGTGCATGTGCGTGCATGTGTGTGCATGTGTGTAAACCACTCCACTCTGGGTGTGTGTGCATGTGTGTAAACAACTCCGTCCTGGGGTGTGTGTGCATGTGTGTGCATGTGTGGAAACCACTCCGCTCTGGGGTGTGTGTGTGTGCATGTGTGGAAACCACTCTGCTCTGGGTGTGTGTGCTTGTGTGTAAGCCACTTCACTCTGGGTGTGTGAATGTATGTAAAGATGGGGTTCAGTGGACTTCAACAAGGGAAGGAAGGATCTGTGTGGACTCTGGATTCCAGGCCCCCGCACACTCGCACTAGCTGGTGTACATCCTTCACTATGCTGTGAGAGTCACATCGGTCTTGGGCCCTGTCAGGGACTCTGAGGGCGGGAACTCGGTCTTGGCTTCACTTGGCCTCCTTACCCCTGTATCGTGTTTGATAATGCAGCAATTAACATTTGGAAATATCTAAATGGACAAAGGGGTGCAGGTAGCAATTATTTTATTCGTTCATCTTAAATTAATTGAAGACCTGTGCTGCGTCAGGCTCTTGGATGGACTCTGGATATGAAGATCATGGTCCCAGATTTATCAGACTCACGTTCTGCTGAGACTGAAGTAGGCATTCAAGTGAGTATAAAGTTGCCATTGTGAGGGTAAGAATGGAAAGTAGATATTTTCCCCCACAGGACCAACAAAAAAGGCCACTGTGCTCAGGTGTGAGAACTAATAAACATGTCCCAGAGGGTTAATATTTGAGGTGAGACCTGAAGATGAGAGGGGGTGGGGCAGGAGTAAGGACTCTGAGCAGAGTGACCATCAGTGGACAAAGGATCTGTTGAAAGAGGCGGCTTGGGGCTTTCCGGAAACTGGCATGTGTAGGATTTGGTGGCCGGAGCTTGGCTCTCAGGCTGTAGAGGACGGAAGCTGGGGAAGCGATGGTAGGGCAGCTGTGGAGGGATAAACAGGAAGTCACTCAACAGCAACACAGATGCCATCAGTGACCCTACGGCTGGGCCTGACCGCAACCTCTGGGTGCTCGCTGCTCTGACCATCGGCTAAGGAAGTACCACACTCTACATTATTCCTGGAGTCTGGATTTTCTGGAGAAACAAATGTGGTGGGAAATCGTTTGGGGTTTGAATTTTGCCTGCATCCACTGCTATTCTTGCTGATGTGTGCACCTGGTTGTCTTGAATCTATGCTTTATGGGATGGAGGAGAAAAGCTGGGACACAGGTTCACGTCACCTCTGACACACTGTGCAGTCACATTTTACGTCTGTGGTCACAGCTGTGGCGTTGAAAGCAAAAGTTCTGTTTACAGGAGCAAAGCTTCGCTGAGAAAGAGCAAAGGCCTTGGGAGTTCCAGAGCACGCGTGCGTGAGAGAGAGAGAGAGAGAGAGAGAGAGAGAGAGAGAGAGTTCCAGCACTGCCCAGGTTTCTAAGAAGTGATCAGAGTCCCCTCCCCCATGCCCTGGACCTGACCTACATCAGGAAGAAATTCAAGCTGGCAAATCTGAGACTTTGAGGGAGAATTGGAGAATGTTAGGGATTCAGAGTCTCGTCTGGAGACTTTCTGGAAGATTCCAGGCATCCCAGAACAGCCTGAGCCTAGAGACCACTGGAGCCTTTCAGCAGAGGCCCAAGGAGGCTGATGTTGAAGACTGGGTTCCCCAGAGTATGTGTGTGTGTACATATACATGTGTGTAAGCCAAGTGCGTTCACATGTGAGTGCATACTAGTACACAAATGTGTGTATGTGGGGCATGTATGTATGTATGTGTGTGTGCACAAACATGTATAGGCGTACATTTTGGTGCATCCACTCAAGTGCATTTTGAAAGGCTGGTACTTTCTCAAACCTTCCATCAGTAGAACTTCTGGACCAGGCACTGAAAATCGGCACAACAGTCTCCATGAGGCATCTCTGCTTTCAGAGCCTCAAAGGACAGGATTCACATGGGACAGACCCTCCATGGCATAATGGCATCATGCCACCTGAATTCAGATCAACCTTAGGGTGGAGAATGGCAGCTTGTCATAATTAACTGTTTAAAAATGAAAGTGAGTTGGGCTGGAGAGATTTTTAGTGGGTAGGGAATGCTTGCTGTATTGGTAAGGGGTCTTTAGGGGAATAGAAGTTAAAGAATGAATCTATCATGTATGTATGTATGTATCTATCATCTATCTATCTATCTATCTATCTATCTATCATCTATCTAATCTATTAGAATGTTTTACATGATGTGGTTCAGCTAGTCCAACAATGACTGTCTACCAACAGAAGAACCCAAGAATTCATTCTGTAAGGCTGGATGTCTCAGCTGGTCTTTGGTAGAAGTAGCTTTAATGCCAATGGAGAAATGGACTTGCCATCCAGAGTGAGAGCAAGCAGTCACAGAGCAAGGTTCTTTCTTCCCTGTTCTTTATATAAGCACCAGCAGAAGGTGTGGCCCAGATGAAAGGTGTATCTTCCTATCTCAAAATATCTGGATTAAAAGTAGGTCTTTCCAGCCGGGCCGTGGTGGTGCACACCTTTAATCCCAGCACTTGGGAGGCAGAGGCAGGTGGATTTCTGAGTTTGAGGCCAGCCTGGTCTACAGAGTGAGTTCCAGGGCAGCCAGGGCTACACAGAGAAACCCTGTCTTGAAAAACAAAAAGGAAAAAAAAAAAGTAGGTCTTTCCACTTCAAACGATTTAATTGAGAAACAAGTCCCTCACAGATGTACCTGGCCTCTTGGGTTTTAATTAATTCTGGGTGTAGTCACGTTGACAACCGAGAATACTCACCACACTAGCCTTGTAACCATGGGGCCCTGAGCTCAGATTCTAGCAGCATGTACAAGGCTGGGCTTGGCCACACGTGCACCTGTAACTCCAGTGGGGGTGGAGAAAGGTGGGTGCTGGGGTCTGCTGGTGCCAGGTTCGTTCCGGTTTAGTGAGAGACTGCGTCTCAAGGGAATAAAGGTTATGAGTAACACAGAAGGATGTCTAATGCGCTCTTCTGGGCTCAGTGCACATGCATAGGTGCACGCCCTGTGTGCCGGTATATACCATACACCACACACACACACACACACACACACACACACACACACCCCACACACAGACACACATACATCACACCCACACTACATACACACACCACACACATACACACGCACACACCACACACACACACACACACACACACACACACACACACCACATACCACATACATACACACCACACGCATATACACATACACACATCACATACACACACACACACCATACACCACATACCACACTCACACTGTACACACACACCAGACTCATACTATACACACCACACACTACACACACACACACACACACACACACCACACAACCCTCCCACAGAAAGTGAGTTATCATTAATGGGAAAAGTTAAGTTTCTTCTCTTGGGAATTAGCAGTTAATTTACATCGCAGAGAAATGAAGTCAGTTCCATTTGCTTATATCAAGTGTTGAATTGATAAAGGACAAACTTCCTTGAAGAATGCTTTAAAAAAATTTGGCTTAGAATTCTTAAAAGCCTTCCCTTGCAAATATGTCTCAAAATATAATGAAAACACCTTCATTGAAGAAGAGTTGGCCTGCGATCTGACTGCTTCTCCAGGTGACAGCTTCAGTGTGAAGTGTACCTTCTCTGTTGGCCTTTATCAACATTCCCTAGGGATATATCCGCACAATACATATGTATATATAATATATATATAACTATACAATTTATAGAATATATATAATATACAACAGAGCTCTAAATTTGAGTTTGATAGATCAATATTTATTTATATATCTATATAAATTTATCTATAGTAACATATATGAGTATATATATATATATATATATATCTCAAATATATTTCTATATATTTGGAAGGAAGCTTGCTTTCTGCCTGTTTGTTCTCCCTCTCAATGGCAAGTCCATTCATTCCTTCACTGGCATTAGCATCTACAGCTACTGAAGTATATATTATTCAAATGTATTTTATTTAAATATATATTAATACATTAATATATTTCACTATTCAAATACATTCAGTATATATTTGTAAAGCAAATATAATATGTTGACTATAATATATATTTGAATTTGAATATGTATATTTGAATATATATATATACACACACTCAAACAGACCTCGAAGTTTGAGTTTGATAACTCATCAGTGAAGAGATTTGGGGTCACTGTGGAGAAGAGACAGTGGTTGTTAGGGAAAGGACATTTCCATGGCATCTTTTCTGATGAGCCTGTGGGTTCTCACCCAGCAGTGCTTCTTCCCAGATAATGGTTCTGTGAGAAGACAGCTCTGTGTGAGTGTCTGTGTAGACACTGAGCATGTTGTGTCTCTAGCAGTTGGGGCTGCAGGTAGAAGAGGAGGCAAGGTCTCGGTGTCCTGTCTCCCTTAACCAATGGCTTATGAGTCCAGCAGCTCAGTGGGAGTTGTGTGCTGGACAGGGGACAAACTCCACCGCAGGAAAACATCCCAACTGCTGTAAGTCAGGTCAAGAGTTCTGAGCGTCTCCTCCATGTCACACGGCCCTACGTATGCCCTGCCTGCCATTTCTTCCTCCAGGGCCTTCAGGATTCTCCCTCTGCATCCCCCTGCCCCATTCACAACACTCCTTCCATCTTGGGTGGACGTCACGCACAGGTACTTTTATACATGGTTGATGAACTTTAAAAACCACACCTCTAGTTCTTCCCTGCCCCTGGTCAGTGGAATCCCCAATTTTAGGTCTCCTCTATTAAGTGGCTTCGTAAATGCCCTTGAGCCCATGCAGTTAACATTTCCCTTCCAGACCAGGTCCTCACCCCAAACCTGGAATTCAGTCAATTTACTATCCTTGGGTCCAGTCCTTTCCTTGGCCCCACCCCTTAATGCTCATGGCTGAAGAGACATAGGGAATCTTCTTGGAGCCCTGGCACACTCCTTCATTGCTGTCACCTTGCCCATACCACCCCATTCACTACGGAAACTCCACCCACGTCTTCCCACCATCTTTGCCCACCACCTTCCTGCCGCTGGAGTGAGCTCAGAGCAGGCCGACGTGCTAGGCGGCTATTTGTCAGAGCAATAAGATACTGGAGAGAGCAGCTTCAGGGGAGACACGGTTGTGTGGCTCATGGTTTCAGAGTCTTCAGTCCATTTTTTTTTTAACCCTAAATCCCTGGGCAGCTATTATGGGAGCACACATGGAAGGGCAGACAGGAAATGGAGAGAGGAATACAAGATGGGGCCAGGGAAAGAGACAGTTCCAAGTAGACGGCCCCAGTGACTGACCCACCCCAATAATGCCACCCTATGTGTTACGGACCATAGGACATCAAACCATTCATTGGGCCCAAATCCCATTACAGACCCCATAGAGGTGAATTTTTAAATTCAATCAAACTGATAAACAGAATTACTCACCACATGCTTCTACAATGAAGCCCCAAATTCCGACAGCAGGTTTTTGTTTTTTAATCTCCATCCCCTACGCTCTCTCTCTTGTCAGTGGTCTCCCGCTGGAGGCCAGGGTTCCTCCCTCAGTGGGTCCTTGCTGGTGCTCACACTGGATGCCATCTTTGCCACATCCTTAACACTTAGCTTGTCCTAGCATGGGGACAGTTGTAACACTTTACCAAGTGGCTCTTCTCTGATAGGACAGTGCATCTTGTGGTAAGTGCTTAGTAAAGATCTAGGGCACTAAAGTCCTGTATGAGAGTCACAGTGTACCCAGTGTTTTTTATGCTAATAACATTTTCCATGACACAAATCCAGCTGGAAAGACGATTTTCATGATATTTAACCATGAGAAATGTAATGAAGAGTAAGCAGCTATGGGTGGACAAGGCTACAATGAGAGCTTTGCAGGTTAAGGGCCTGCCAGTGCTGGGGGCAGGGCTAGATGGCGAAGATTCTGAAGAGGAGAGGCCCACACAGTTGCATAGATGGAGTGGGAGGCAGGCAGGCAGGCAGAGTCCAGCAGCTCAGCAGAGCCAGCTTTTGGCTTGGAATCCCCACCAGCCATTTTAAAGCAAACTTTGGACTAAGGTACCATAACTTAAAACACTTTAAGATTTGGCAACGTATGGAATTTCTGGTACCCATCCCTAACTCTGAGACCTTCTCCTCTAACCTATTTATTGCTGGACATTTGTGCCTGGGCTGCTATCTGCAAAGACTCAAGGCATAGAAGGGTCTCCAGAGGGCAGCAAGTTACCAGAGAATGAAGTCTTAACTGAGTTACACTTAATTTGACAATAAATGTGAATCTGTGTTAGCACCTGTTAAGTCAGCGCTCAGTTCCCTAGACCAGGCTGCAGCTCTCTGCTGTGTGAGACGCCTGTGTCCATCAATGAGATGTGAGACTCCTGGGCCTATCCCTTTGGTATGAGGTGCCTTTGTCCAGGGATCAATGTAGTAACTTGTGGAAAAGAACATGTCAACCTCACCTTCAGCTTCCTCTGAGCATTGGGAACTGGGTGTTCTAGGAGACAGATGCTGGGAACGCTCACTAGCTGAGGCAGAGCCTCGGCCTGGCTCTGGGTTCTTATCTCCCTTCCTGGGCCTTGCCATGACTGTTAACTTTTAAAAATCATTCCATACCTTGGGATTGACTTTGGATGAATCTGATGCACAACAACTTCCCTTGTTCTCTGAGGACCTTGATGGTAAGTTGTAGAGCAGATGGTATAATACAGGAGTGTCTGCAGCCCTAACTCATTTATAGACTGTACACACCACTGATGGTCATCACATAGCTGCCTGTACCTACAGACTGTGCACACCGCTGATGGCCATCTCATAGCTGCCTGTACCTACAGACTGTGCACACCGCTGATGGCCATCTCATAGCCACATGTATCTACAGACTGTGCACACCACTGATGGCCATCACAGAGCCGCCTGTACCTACAGACTGTACACACCACTGATGGTCATCCCATGGCCCGCTTGTTGCTTCTCAGCTGACTATATATTTCATTCATTATGTTATCAAAACAATTTCGATGGAAGTTTTCATTTTGAACTAGGTTGTAAGTCCCTGGAGTTTAGTAAACCTGTTGGCTTTGTAAATTTTTGTGCACCCAGTTTCATTCCCTAACCAATAGGATTTTTATATTTTCTGCATATAAAAACCCAATAAATATTTGATGGTAGTCACTAGATGATAGTATTTGACAGTAACTTGAAAGTGGATAACATTTTGGATTCTATGGGCACTGTGAATCTTCTGTTATTTTGAAATGTCTCATAAATCAGATGAGATATATGTTTTCTAATATATACACATATCTATATGGGAAGTCTGTGATTTAGTGAGTGTTCACACTGAGTATCTGATTCAGGTACTATGTTGATTTGGGGACAAAAGAATGAACAAATTAAGGGGCTAAAGAGATGGCTCAGTGGTTAAGAGCACTCGCTGCTCTTGCAGAAGAGTAGAGGTTGGGTCCCAGCACCCACGGAGGGTGATTTGCAAACTCCTGTAACCCTAGTTCCAAGGGATCTGATGCCTTTTTCTTGCTTAAATAGGCACCTGAGCTCGTGTGTGTGTGTGTGTGTGTGTGTGTGTATGTGTGTGAGAGAGAGAGAGAGAGAGAGAGAGAGAGAGAGAGAGAGCAGACTTATACATCACATACATATATCTCCAGTAATAATGTGGACCTTTGAGCCAATAGCAATGCCCTCCACAATGGAAGCCAGATTGCTTTCTGAAATAACAATATAACATGAAAAATCAAAGCTAGTATTTATACAGAAGCCAAGTGAATTCACCAGCTGTTAAAGTTTCTGCATGTACTTGTGTGAGTGTGTGGAGTGTGTATGAGTGTGTTCTGTGTGTCGAGTGTGTGTATAGTGTGGGTGGAGTCCTAGGGTTGGTTGTGTGGGAACACTTCCTGGAGTAAAGAGGCTGTGATAGGATTGCTGGCCTCCCTACTAGGGATGGCGGCTCAGCCTTGCCTTCTGAGGAGCCTTCATGGATGAGCTGGGGAGTAAGGGCAGAGAGAGGAGAACACGTTCATGTTCTGGCCCTTACTTTACTACTGGAGCCTCCGAGGTGGCCTTTACCACGGCTCATGCAAGGGGCTCTGGGTAGAAATCTCGGATGAATGATTCTGAGGTAGGTGGAATTCACCTTCTTGTCACCGGGGGCAGCATGACTGAGGCCAGGAGAGCTAGGCTTCCGCTCAAGCTAGGTGTGGGTATGAACAGCCTTTTCTCCTCCTCTTCCTCCCCCTCCTCTTCCTCTTCCTCTTCCTCCTCTCCCCTCCTCTTCCTCCTCCTCCTCTTCCTCCTCCCCCTCCTCTTCCTCCTCCTCTTCCTCCTCCTCTTTTCCCTTGCTTAGGCCAAGACTAAGCTGGGGATATATCAGGCTGAATAATGGACGATGGGATGACCCTAATATTCTGAATTGGAAAAAAAAAATCACATGTCTAATTTTGCCGTCTTATTCTGTATGAAATGCTAGTTAACAGAAGTAGGAACTAGAAGGCAGTGAAGCCAGGCTACAATTTTTCTTGATTGACCCGTGTGTACTAAAACCTGATTTGGAAGAGTCCCTGTGACACAGGTTCTCTGGGTGCAAACAATGTCTTCTGAAGCCTGTGTTTTACAACACTAGCTATGACTGTATCTTTCCTGTGATGATTTGCAAGCAAGGGTGGTGAGCCAGGTTTGCGCTCAGACTTGTAGACCACCGAACATGCTAAGCCAGCTAGGCTTAAGTATGGAGACTCGCTTTTGAAACGTGGGTAATTTTCTCAGGACAGGGCTCTAGTTTCTGTTAGCATGCATCTGTGACTATTACAAATGGGACAAACAGAGCTGCTGCAATACAGTTGGCCAGGGGTAATGACCGTGCGCAGTCAGGCCCCAATTACCTGATTTCATAGTGGCCACAGCATGACTAGAACATTCATTTTGGAGATGAAGTGGAAAATAAAAGCAAGTTTGGGGCCATTGCAAGCGTCTGATAGGAACGCACAGCGAATTCAGCAGAGGGACGGAAGCGTTAGGTCTCCGAAGACAAGCATGACATTGCAATTTAGTAGTGACGAGAAAACTGGCGTCTCTTGGAAACGCCGACCCACGTTTGTCGGCTTTCTGTGCTAAGTTTGTTACTGCGCAGCCGCAGCCGTTTAAAATCGGTCCTGAAATATCTGCAGTGCAGAACATTGGGACTTTGCAGCAGGCAGAAGGGCCGGCTGTGTACGACTTTCGATGGATTTGGAAAGCCCTGCAGAAGTGGGCGGTGACAATGGAGAGGTTTATTTTTTCTTTTTCTTTGGCTTGTCTGTGGCATGGGTGAGACAGGAACACGTATCGCTTCCCTAGTACACCCGAAGGTGAGCATCAGAGACAAGACCCACAGGGAGAAAAATCATGACTAGGCTTTCCTTCAGAGGCCATTCCTGGTACAGATGGAGAAACAGAGGCAGCAGCCACGTGTGCTGAGTCTCTCAGCAGTTTCCGAGGAGCAGAGCCCAGAACGTCCAGTGCCCAGACCTCCCCTCTTTCCCTTCTGTTCCGCAGACATGAAGTCTCTGCCTGGAAATGTTGGCGCCCACATTCAGAACATAAAAACTCCTCCTCCCCTCTTCTCCCCAAAGGATTAATTTGTTTTCAGTGTTTACATTAGCCAGAGACCAAGTAGGGAATACTCCTAACTCATTTTTCAAATGAGATTTTTTTTTAAAAATAGTTTTCCAGTACGGGCTGCTTGGCTGCTCTGTGAGAGAAGCCAAGAGTCTGCTCAGAAAACTCACTTCAGTTGTCAGTCATGAGCAGACCTCACTTTGTTTTTTTCTGTGCATCCTGGAAACAGCATCAAAGACTGGACTATATCACTCCAAAAGAATAGTCAGTAATGATGGCGTTGTTCCCAACCATAGCTGAGCATACAATAAATCACCGACAGGGATGAAAAGGTGTTGGGGGGGGGTGGGGGGTGGGCCCAGATGTGCTTTGGGGACATCTGCATGGCCGCAGAGCTCTCATGCTTACCAGACAGGGAACAGTGGCTACTCCTACTCCACAGCAGGTTGCTTGACCCCATGTCCTGTATTTGAGGTGTACAGGAAGGTCTGGGACATGACTGGAGAGAGGGTCAGAGTGTGGAGACGGAAGCTGGTGCAAGAAGAGTAACAGGACTGACCAGAGAAGAGACCGACAGCGGGCAGGCAGGGTCACATGTTCCAGCCACTGTCTCAGGGTCCAGCTGTGGAGTCTAGGGAGGCTGGGTAGACACAAGCTGCTGACTCAGTTTCCCCATATGTTGCTTGGACTCGAAGGAGATGCCATCTTATGGATTTTATTCTATGCCTGGGCTGTAGTCCTGTAGAAGACCCGGGAGCCACCATGGGGATAAGAATGCCCCCTAAGGTTTGCCGTCAGAGCTCAGCTCAGCCTGGTCACTTCTGGCTTCTTCCTATCCTCGTTGATGGGCAGAGACTCAAAATGTGTTCTAAAGCAGCTGAAGCATTTTACTATCTG
This sequence comes from Uromys caudimaculatus, assembly GCA_028551405.1. Classification (NCBI taxonomy): domain Eukaryota; kingdom Metazoa; phylum Chordata; class Mammalia; order Rodentia; family Muridae; genus Uromys; species Uromys caudimaculatus. Next base: position 78,837,552 of record CM052713.1, read on the forward strand.
GAAGGGTGACTAGCAGTGTGGACGTTCTAGCTCTCTTACAAAGATGTAGATATCAGAGCATCATGGCACCAGGAGAGGGAGATTCCCTGCAGTCCAGAGGAGATGGGGGCAGGGTAGAGAGTGCTCCATGGATGCTGGCAGCTAAGTAGTCTCATGATTCCTGCAAGCCACTGGGGGCCTGTTTCCTGGAGCTCAGCGTGTTGACTCAGGCTGGACTCATGTACAAAGCTCACCCTCTATGTAGCCTTTCCCAGATGTGTCAGGTACTCCTCTCGTGTGCCTCTCTTTCTACCACAGTAGATCATTTCTACTTCTCTAAGGATGGTCACAAGCAGAGAATCAATGGCCCAGAGTGCAGGAGCCTCCTGAACCCCAGACAAAGGGGAAAATATAAGAGTGATTTAGGGCCCATGGGTGTTCCCCTTTAAAGGAAACAGTCCTTCTTCTTCTTCTTCTTCTTCTTCTTCTTCTTCTTCTTCTTCTTCTTCTTCTTCTTCTTCTTCTTCTTCTTCTTCTTCCTCTTCTTCTTCTTCTCTTCCTCTTCCTCCTCCTCTTCCTTCTTCCTCTTCCTCCTCCTCCTCTTTTCTTCTTCTTCTTCTTCTTCTTCTTCTTCTTCTTCTTCTTCTTCTTCTTCTTCTTCTTCTTCTTCTTCTTCTTCTTCTCCTTCTCCTTCTCCTTCTCCTTCTCCTTCTCCTTCTCCCTCTCCCTTCCCCCTCTGTGTGTGTGTGTGTGTGTGTGTGTGTGTGTGTGTGTGTAAGACAGCATGTGTGTGGAGGGCGGAGGACAACTCTGTGTAGTTAAATCTCTCCTTTCACCTTT
>CM052713.1:78838470-78867849 GCA_028551405.1 Uromys caudimaculatus
TGCACCTGTGCTGCAGAGAGGGCCAGAGATGGCCTGCCCCTTGCCTTTAAGCTCTTTGTCTCTTGCATGGTCCTGCTTAGTCCCTGGATGTGTTGTTCCCACTAGGACACAGTAGAGTCTCTTCCGTATACTGTCTGTCTGCCATCACTCTATCCCTGAGGCTCCTCTGGTTCCCCATGTTGGAAATGTTAAGGGTTGGACCAAAACTTGCTGGGAGCCATCATGTGGTTTGGACTTGCCTTTGCTGGTTTTGCCATCCTCGGGAGGAGGAAACTCTTTTTGAATTACCTCACAGTGGGGTGGGGACCAGCACAAGTGAGACGCAGTTTACCTTAAGGAGGCCCACTCTCAGTGTGTCCTGCTGCTGTCTAGTGTCCCAGTCTGTCCTTAGGTTGGGTCATGGTGGAAGTTTTAAGGATGAGAAAGAGTGTTTTCACATGCAATAGATTGGCAAGCGCCCCCTAGTGGAACATCGACCTCACACTTCTTCCCGAGGCCGGGGAAATTGTAGGAAATGACATTTTGTAAGTGCAGAAGGTTGGGGGAAGACCTATGATATGGTGTCTTCTGGTCACGACAGGACTATGGCACTCATGAACTCTCAGCATGGCTGCCTGCACAAAACCTACCCAATACCATGGCTGTCAAAATTCCTTCATGGATAGGGACTGACTTTCAAAGCTCCGCCTCTAGCTTGGGAACCATTGGTATTTCGAGGCTGCTCAAGGGGAGAGAGTCATTTTTCTTTAGGGGCGTGGCTCCTGGTACCCACGCTCTACTGCGTGGCCCCACCCTACACCCAGGAGCATAAAGGCAGCATTAATTCATTGGGATCGGGCCATAATGGAGGGGTCTGGGAGGAGTAGGAGGGAAGAGTAAGGGCTGGGTGTTACCAGAATACATTGTGTATCTGTATGAACCTCTCAAAAAATAAAGATGTATTAAAGGAGTAACAGAGTGAACAGCTGTTTGATAAGTCTTGAACCCCCCATCCCCCACCTCTTGGTTTAAATTCCTTGGAATGAGACGGTGTCTGTGATGATCAGCAGGCTCTTCTGTAAGTTTGGTTAATTAGTTGTTTTCTACTAAACGTAAGTACGATTCATGTATCAGATTTTAGATCATTTAAGGTGTTTTTTCCATAAAATATGACTAAAAAAATGACTTTGGTGGTGTAGCCCTCAGTACGTCGCCCTGCGCTCCAGTGAATGGCCTCATACCCATATGCATATGATCAGTGCTAATCAAACGCAGCGGGTTAAAAACAGTGATATAAAGCTGAGCCAGTGGCATGCAGAGGAGGGCCCGGGCAGAGGGGGATATGATCAACTGCACTATAATTCCTTTATGAAATTCTCAGAGACTAGATAAAAATAATATTAAAAAAGAGACTCCTAAGGACTATAAATAAGCTTAGCTAAGGAAATGAAAGATTCCCTTAGAAAAATACAAGGTGATGCTGAAAAAAAAATCTAAATAAACGGAATGACATGCTATATTCACAGGTTTGAAGACTCTATACTGTTCAGATGGCATTACTACCCGAAGTGTACGGCTTTAGTATAGTCCCTGTGAAAATTCCAACAGCCAGTTCAGAGGAGATCACAGGAGCCACACATGGCTGAAGCCCGAGGGGATCATGGGAATCCACATGGCTGAAGCAGACTGAAAAGAACAGACACGAGAGAATTTCACCTCCTAATGAGAACCACCGAGGTCACTCTGACTGGTTTTTCACATGTAAAACAATGCAATAAACTTGAGAGTCTGGAAATAGTCACAGTCACCTGTGGCCATTCAATTTCAGTAAGGATGTCATAATTGCTTAATGGGAAATAACAGCATCTTTGCAAATGCCCCTGAAACAACTGGGTATCTATATGCAAAAAAAAAAAAAAAAAATTACTCCCTACCTCAGCCATATATAAAAAGGCATCTTTGTAAGAGAGCTAAAGATATAAAATTCATACAAGAAAACACAGTTAGCCATCATGGCGTTGGTTTTGGTGGTAGACGCTTCACTATGATACCATAAGTAGAAGCAATAAGACTTTATCAGAATAAAGTTCTTTATCAGAATAAAGTTCTATGCATTAAATGTCATTATCAACAAAGTGGAAAGACATCAAGGAATAGAGAAAATTGTTGAAATTATCAGCTAAGGGTCTAGCATCTAGGACACAAGCAGAATGCTCACAATTAAAAAATAATTATCTAGGACTGTGGAGATGACTCAGCAGTTAACAGCACTTGCTGCTTTTCTGTAGGATCTGAGTTCAGTTCTTAACACTCATGTCTGTCTCACACCGCCTGTAACCCCAGCTTCAGGGGATCTGATGCCCTCTTCTGGCCGCCATGAGCAACTGCACTCATGCACATACAATTAAAAATAACAAATAATTCACTTTAAAATAAGCAAACCACCGGAATAGCCAATGTAGATGTATGAAAATACATATTTTTCTACCTCACCTCAGGCCTAAAGCAATGAGGCCAAGTAACCATGGACGAAAACCCCAGAAACCGGGAATGCACACAGACTTCTTCCCACTTGAAGTGATTTCCTCAGGCATTCTGTCACAGCAGTGGAACGCTGACTGACTAACTAACATGCCTTCATTCTGGCAGGTTTTGGTTCTGTAAGCCACAGGGTCTCATTATTTCCTTCTTTTTCTTTTGTGAACATTGGTGTGGGTTCTCTGATATTGCTTTTTGGTTTAAAACTTTTTTTTTTTTTTTAAGTTCCAAGATACAAGTTTAAATTTACTACCCCTGGTTGTTTCCTGTAGGCTTGTATTTAATCAAAAGATAATGAAGAATGTGTGTGTGTGTGTGTGTGTGTGTGTGTGTGTGTGTGTGTTTGTGTGTGTGTGTGTGTGTGAGTGTGTGTGTGTATGTGTGTGTGTGTGTGTGGTCTTTTAAATGAGATGAATGGTCAAGACTTTTAAAATGACTCGTGGTCATTGTGGAATATGAGATGCAAACAAGGGAGGGCTGGGAGAATGGGGAGGGAGCAGGTGACACTGGGGGGGGGAGGAAGCAAGGGCAGGAAGGGACAGCGTCTGCAGTGCCCTGTGACCAGCTGGTGCCAGGCTGGGGCTTTCAGGAGGCTGGGAGGCAGTCCCACTACTGGTCGGCTCCTAGTATCCTGCAGCTCTGTACATCACCTGATGTCAGAGGGTTACTAGGGCTGCAGCTTCCTCCAGTCCTGCTTCTTGGTGAGGAGTGGCTCCTTGGGTCCTCGTTCCTGGAGCTACTGAGCTACTGATTGCTTGTTAAATGATTGGCTCACCCCATACACGGGGCGCTGGGCTGGCTGCATGCAGTGCAAGAATGGGACCCTTACACAGTAGGCAGATGAGTGTATTTGATAACCTTAGAGGTGTCTTTAGAGCAAGAAGGAAGGGACCCACAGGTGGCAGTTGCACCGGGACATTCTTACAGAAGATGGGCTGGGCTTTGAAGAATGAGGTGTTTATTAGGTGGACCAGCAAAAGGCTAGGGAAGAGATTCTCTGTGTCCCTTGTGACTCCTGAAGAGACCTTGAGAAAACTCTGGGGATCTCCTCTGTCCCTTAGGGTTCGCCTGGCTGCTTTCATGGTGTGACTTGCAGTCTGTGGCTCTCCTCATAGTTACACCCCCACCCACCCATGTAGTATACCTCCCCTCTGGCTGGAGGTTACAGGGACAGTAGGAACAGGGTACTCTGAGGTATGGGGCTGGGGAGAACCTGCCCCCTCCTGTTTACCCCTGGTGAGTGAGGCCTTGGAGCTTCCTGGAATGACTTTCATCTGCCTCCTTATCCCACCTAAGCTTAGCCCATATCTTAGAGGGGACCCCTGAGTCCCCACAAACCGAGACCCAAGACACTGGTCAACCATAGCTCCCACACCAGCACAGAACACATGCAGAATCCCTCCAGTTCCTTCTGGGCACCTTCACAATGGCCCTGCAAGCCTCTCCCAGTCTGGAGCTAAAGACTTTTGTGCCCCTGTGTGCTGCCCACTCCTGTCCAGGCCCTTGGTTCCAGTCTCACAGGCATCCTGAATGTCTTCAGAATCACCCTACAATCCCAGGCCCCTGCACTCAGAACAGTCACCTACAGGGCCCTCACCTTTTCTCCTAGCCTGCTTAGGGGCACCGCCCCTCCCCCCTCTCGCCTCACTTCCTGCTCAGCCTTCCTCTGCTCCCTTGAGTGTGAGCCTCCAGTACTCCTGCTGGATAGCTAACTCACTGCAGGGTGCATAGAGCAGGCAAGGGATGAACTGCAAGAAATGTGCAGTTTCAGAGAGGCCAAGGCAGGTGTGTGTGTGTGTGTGTGTGTGTGTGTGTGTGTGTGTGAGTGAGTGTGTGAGGTGTGCTCTTCCCAGAGAGCCCCCAAACCTGTCCTGTCTCCCAGCCTTTCAGGAAGATTCAGGAAACCCTGCCTGTCTGCTTGCCTTCCTTCCTTCCTTCCTTCCTTCCTTCCTTCCTTCCTTCCTTCCTTCCTTCCTTCCTTTCGTGTGTGTGTGTGTGTGTGTGTGTGTGTGTGTGTGTGTGTGCGCGCACGTGTGTAAGAGGGAATCAGATTTCCTGAAGCTGGAGATTCATGCCTTTGTAAGCTGCTTGCCGTGGGAGCTGGGAACTGAACTCCTGGCCCTTTGAAAGAGCAGCAAGTGCACCTTCCTTTGCACAGCTCCATAAGTGCCTCCTGGGCTGGGGCTGGGAGCTACAAACTGGGCTGTAATTTTTTTTTTTTTTTTTTTTTGGTTTTTCGAGACAGGGTTTCTCTGTGTAGCTCTGGCTGTCCTGGAACTCACTCTGTAGACCAGGCTGGCCTCGAATGGGCTGTAATTTTTAACTGTATTTTCCCAGCATCTGAAGTAGCTTGAAGTAATGGCAGTTGAAAGCCCGAAGTCTTTCCTTGCACCTGGAGTTTCATAGGTGGTGGCTATATTTCAGATGAACCCCAGCAGAGAAGGAATGTTGGGCCTGTTTGTGTGGGTGACTGCTTTTGCTCTTTACCTCTGCGCTGGCATAGACGTGCTGTGTGACCTCTGCGCCACCAGGTGGCGCTGGCGCTCGCGCATCTTCATCCTTGGTCTGAAGCTCCAAGTTGCTGCAAAGTGAGGGCTACTGGAAATTGGAAATTCGGAATTGGGAATTGGAAAGCCTGGGGTCTCAGGCTCCTTGGGGCCCTGAACCTCTGGGAGGGGCAGTTGTGTTATCTATGGCTCCAGGAGTGCACTGACCCCCCCCCCCCCCGTCCCTCCCTGGATACAGTCAGTTTTTCCTTGCCTATGTAGAATTTTCCAGTCGCAGGAGAAGATGGGTGGCCATAAGGAGCTGAACTCTAGATTCTGAAGATTCTCCCTAGAAACTTTTGGATTGTTTTGCCGGTAACAGTGACCCAACAAGATCACCCCTCCATGACTTCTCTCCCTTTCAGGATTGGAGGTCCGTAGGTTCCCCTGACTTCCAAATGTATATTTCCAGAATCATCTTTTTTTTTTTTTTTTTTTTTTTTTTTTTTTTTTTTTTTGGTTTTTCGAGACAGAGTTTCTCTGTGTAGCCCTGGCTGTCCTGGAACTCACTCTATAGACCAGGCTGGCCTCGAACTCAGAAATCCACCTGCCTCTGCCTCCCAAGTGCTGGGATTAAAGGTGTGTGCCACCACTGCCTGGCAGGCATAGAATCATCTTTAAGATGAACGTCTATGTCTTCAGAAGGTAGTGAAGAAACCTGCTGGAAAAGTTCCTAGCTGTGGCTCAGCACCGCTCTTCTCACAGGAGGTCCCCAATCGCACTGCTACACTGGGGGCTCCTGCCAGTTTTCTGGAAATGCGGAATCTCTTCGAGCTGAGTCAGAGCCAGTGTTTCAGCTAGACTCACAGATGACTTGGGCTTTACACAGCTACAGAACTGCTGTGGAGGATCACTTGGGGTCTGTAGCGTGGGGCAGTGACCCCTGGGCTAAGACTAAGAGAAAGTGCAGGAGCCCTTCCAGAAGGTTCTGGAATCACAAAGAACAAATGCTTACTTAGGCAAAGTGGGTGCTGAGCTAGTAACAGAGGCCCTGCACTTTGCTCACTACAGAACTCTGCAGCCAGACAGTACTGGGCAGTTGTTATGTATTGTTGCATCAAGAATGAAAGTGGGTAGAAAATCCTAATGCCCAATGAGGTGCCACAGAGAATCCAGGAGGGTGTGTGGGGTGTGTATAGGGTGCCCAGAAGCTGGGCTCAGTTTGTGGATGCTGGTACCTTGACACAAGGGTATGCAAGGTTGACTTTATTCACCTTTAAACTGTGCCCAGGGCCAGCATGTTGAAAGGGTAGTGAGTGCGCAAGACCTGGGAGATGGGCTGGGGAGGAGTCAGCTTGTTGGGTCACTGTTGCCCGCAAAAGAATCCAAAAGTCTCTAGGGGACAATCTTCAGAGTCTAGAGCTCCTTAGGGCCTCCTGCCTTCTGGGATTTGTGGGGCAGAGCCCTTGTCTAGCAAGAATCCTAGATTCAGTGTCACAGAAGAAAACAAAACAAAAAACCAGGGGTAAGAAGAAGTGTGTGACATGAGGTCACAGCAGGAGCAGTGTGACATGAGGTCACACTAGGTGTGTGTGTGTGTATGAGTGATTACCCATTTATTAAAATCAGATATTTGGGGACATTTTTGATGGTCACACCTGAGGGTGGGTGTTGCTGGGTTTAGAGGACAGAAGTTGGGGATCTGTGAGGGCCCTCAGCATATAAAGGATACCCCTATAACAAGGACAATACAGCCCCAATGTCATTAGTGCTGAGCTCAAGGACGGGAGAGACGGCTGCAGGCAGGCTCAGTAGCCTCCAACCCCTGCCTGCAGTGTGAAGGTCTGAGAACTTATTAGGAGCGAGCACGGACTGGTCCTGGATGCCTGTAGGAACAGGGCTCCCAGCCAGGCTGATGCAGTGCTCAGTGGTCAGACTGACCGGGGCAGAAACTGGTAATTGCTTGAGTTCTTTCCCCAGATTCCAGGGATGCTATAGTGCCCACTACCCTCCCAGCAGTGGATGGCAGACTGTTGCCTCTGGCCACAAAGCCTGGTCCCTCCAGGGGCTCAGGGTAAGCTCTAGTCACCTGCTGCAGTGTGAGAGTGGATTCCAGGAGATACAGCCCTGGGCTGGTTCTTCTTCCCTGACAGCTCAGTTCTGGGCGTGGTGGGGTTGGGCAGGTAAACCCTGCATCCTGCACAGAGGCAGCTTGGTAAAGAGTTGTCTTTCAGTTCTTTAGAAGAAACAAGGAAACAACCCCAAATGGCCTTACTTGGTTCAAAAGAACAACATCGTGGGATTTGCCAATTATTCTTCTATTTGCCTTTTCTCCCACCCCCTATCTTCCTTTTTGCATTTGTATTTAAATTTTAGGGCTTCTCTCTCAGATGAGTTTACCCTAATTAGCTATTTTCCATAACATTTTCCTTAGTAAATGGCTCCAGAACATATAGCTAATATCATTTTTACTTGACTGCCATATACTCCTTGAAATTAGAACCTCTGCCTTTATCTTCCTGCCTCTCTGTGTGTATTCACCCATCCATCCATACACCAGTGCATCCATACATCTGTGCATTGATCGCCCACACACCCACCCACTATCTATCTACTCAGTAAACTCTCCATCCATCCATCCATCCATCCATCCACCCACCCATCCATTCAAACATCCATCCATGCACTCATCCATACACCCAATCTATCTTCCCTTCCACCCAAATATCCATCCTCCCAACCATCAGCAAACACCTATAATGGCTGCTTTCAGCCCACAGAAATATTGCACAGACATATCTCCCAGTGGAAGATAGAATGAACACAGATTACTAAGAGGAATTTGATTGTGATATACAAAGTTCTAGGGGACCAAAGAGAAGCAATTGGCTAACTTAGGGAAGGAGAATGTCAAGAAAATGTTTCTCAAGACAGTTGTGGAGGATAAACATAAGTGAGGGCCCAGCAGTTCCCTAAGGGGACAGGCCGTAGGTGATGCAGCCTGGAGGTAATGTGGACAGGCAAGCCAGGACTATATAGTGACAGGCCTTTGGAAACATCAAGGGATTTTCTGTAAGCTTCTTGAAGTGGGGGTGCTATTGATGAGTATTATGGGAGCTCTATGGCTTCAAAACAACACTGTACATTATCTTAAATTCCTCTGGTAGGTTTGGGGACCTCTGCTCCGGCTCCTAGGTTCATTTCATGATTCTTAGAAACACCCAGGGAGACTCTAAGACAGGCTGTGGTGCCTGGCTTGCAGCTGTGGGAGAAAGTGCCTAGAAGGCAGAAACCAATTACATAAGGTATAGAGTTTTGTGCATGTGGCTGTCAAATCGGTTAACCAGGAAATACAGTCCCTACCGTAACGGCGAGGTGTTTTGCCTTTGGAGTCAGTCTGATGGGCCACATCCTGAGTGGAAGCTGCTTACATGCTGAGGTGGTTTAAAATGTGTTCCCCAAGTTCTCTGGAGCTCTACTGTCAAGAGGCAGAGCCTAGCTCCCCTCTCCTGGTGTGCGGGCTGAACTTGCCCCCTCACTCTGATGAAGTGGAAGTGTGCAGCTTCAGAGACTCGATTGTGGCTTTCCCCTGTTGTCCTTTGAACATCCTGCTTTGGGGAACGTTAGCTGGCATGTTGGGAAGACATTTGACATCCTTTATGGAGAAACTGAGACCTCCAAACAGTAGCCTAGGAGGAGGGAGTCAGCCCAGCGTAGATCCTCCAATCTGGTCAAGCCTCCGGATGGCAATTCCAGGAGAGCTCCTGGGGCATGCTGACACAGCCCAGTAGCTCTCGAGCTTGATCAATGAGGCTGCGGACGTGTTGGCTGCCTTCAGCCACCAAGCTTTGGGGCAGGTTGTTGTGTAGCAGACTGCAGTGTGTGCCCATGAGCGAGTTAATCAGGTGTTCTGTGCTTCTGTGTTCTCCCCTGCATAGGGAGCTCTAAGTGGAGTCTACATAATGGAGGGAGAGCAGCATGGTTTCGTGAGCAAGCATGTGTGAGGCTCTCAGAACACACATACTGCCAGTGCGCAAGACAGGAAGGAGAGCAAGTTCTTGCCAAACAAATGGAGATCAGGGGTCAATAAGTGGCCATTGGCAAATACTGTGCATCAGTCTAAGAGTGCTCACTGGCTAAACGGCTAAACGGGCTGAGGACACTGAGCTTCACTGGGAGGGATGTGGGATCGGAAAGCAGTGGGACTCGGGAGCCAGTCTGGGACAAGAGTGAAGTCAAGACATGTTCACGCTCTGAAAATCTTTGTTCTGAGACCCATAGGAGTAAGACTGCTTCTTCCTTGCCCTGGGCCTGTATGTCCCAGCATATACAAGCCTTATAACCCCCACCTCTGCCACCCTTGAGGTAGTCACATAACCTGGTGGCCCGATTACAGGTTTAACTTCCTCGCTCCCTATAAGGACATGTCCAGCAAGCACCTGGAATCCCTCTTTATGCAAACGAAACATTCTCAGCACCTCAGCCCCAGCCAATGATGTACACTCTCCCTGAAAACCCCTACCTACCCCCAAGGTCTATATAGCTCTTGTTACCCCCAACAAGGAGAGCTGTCTCACTGAAAACCGTCTCCAGAGAAAGCTGTTTCTTCTGCACTCATGTTGACCGAGATCCTGCTAACCCACCCTCCAGGCTAAGCTTCATTCCTTCAAGTCCAGCCCAGAGTTCAACAGTGCCTGGAAATCCCAAGGGAGATAGCAGACCAGGGTCAGCAGAGGGACATTCTGTGCAGAACAAGAATTGAACAAAGCCCAGAACCCTTCTAGTCTCTGTGATTTCCCATGGCTACCTTCTGCAGTGTTTCAGCCCCTCACAAGCACGTAGCTCTGTAGGCATGCCTGCATGAATCCTGCGTGTTGGTGCAGAAGGGGTTCGCCAAACTTCTGCATGTGCGTGAGGCAGCCAAGACGTCATGGTGCTTAGGGAAGCCCCAGACAGCAGGAGGGCAACTACTGCTGTGATTCACATCCTACACAGTCAGATGCTCACACACACACACACACACACACACACACACACACACACACACACACGCGTGCGTAATAGAGAGAAAACGTCTCTGATCAGAAGTTCGATTCACAGAATCTTGCTCATTCTCAGTTGGTTCCCCATCGGCTGGGAAACCTTTAAACTGCCGTTTACTCACTTCCTTCCTTCTGGAGTGGAAAAAATATATGAAGATTTAACCTGAGAAGAATTTTCTAAAGACAGCTTGGGTGACAGGTAAAGTCTAGTGTGTGGGGTGAAGGTGGGGTCCCTGAAACGTCCTGAACCAAGTCTGAGTAGTCAGGACCCAGGCAAGCGCTGGCTGCAGTGAACTCTCTCTCTTCCTCCCTCCCTCTCTCTCACCTTCCCTCTCTCTCCCTCCCTCTCTCCCTCCTTCAATTCCTTATTTCCTCTTCCCTCCATCTCCCTTCCTTTCCTCTTCCTCCTCTTCCTTTTTCCTTCCCCCTTCTCTTCTTTTCTTTCTCCCTCCCTTTTCTCTCCTTCCCCCTTTCCCTCTGCCTCTCCCTTCCCACACGATTCCTGTGTACTCTGAGGTATAGCACATGGTGCCTGTCTTCTTTGATGAGTGTTGGGCATACTGAGAACCTGGTCTCATGTCTTCCTTCATTGATGAGAAGGTCTCAGGCTTGCCTGAACCCCGGGGGCTGCCCTGTCTGCTGCTCTCCTGTCCTGTGGGTTTCTCATTTCACAGCACCCCTTATTCAGACGGTCACTTGGTGAGGGGCCACTATCACTAGAGGCACATCAATTTCCTGTGATTGCAGATGGACAAGGGACTAACAGGGATCTGAAATATCACACAGGTCAAGAGACTATGATCCCATGAAGGCTTCTGGGACTCTTCCTTCCTTTATCTAGTGATGGATGGCACCAGGTCACCCTTGTTGGCTATGTCACTTACCTTTATGTGGCCTCCTCCTGTCTATGTGTCTCTAAGGACACTCATTGGGTCTTTGGCTACCTGCTGTCCAGAATAACCCTATCTTGAGATCTTTAAGCTAAGTGAATAAGCAGATATGCATATCTTTTGGGTGGTCACCAGTCAGCTGCTACAGATGGGTGCTGTCTTGGTACTGACCAGAGTAACTTTCTGTTCACCCAAGAACATCCGAAGTATATTTCTTGGAATGGATGCAGAGCTGATTGTACCACCTGCCCTGGGGCCACCTGTCCCTAAAGTCTGGTAGGAAGTTGCTATGAACCCATGGGGAAGGCAGACAGGGCTGCACCAGAGAGCAGCGGGGGGGGGGGGGGCCATCTCTACCAGCCATTGGGGAAATAGGCTCTGGTCAGGTGAGAACTTGAATGTTCAAGCTTGACTTTGTCCAAGTAAGCACAGCTTGCTTCTGCCCACAGTTTCACAGTCTCTAGTGATAAGCTAGGGAGGCGTTCCTGGAAAACCTCATCTTCTGAATCACATCGCTTACATTATGGTTCCCTCAACTTTGTGTTCCCAGGGGAGGAAATTGGCTGCAGGACACCATCAAAAATGAACACACAAGCACACAGGAAGCCTATATGAAAAGTCCCATTTCACAAGAAAAGGAGCTCATGCCCCAAATCTGGCTTCCCCATTATGGCGATGGCTTCGGATCCAGCCTCTGTGGCAGGGGAAGCTTCCTTCATGAAGGATTTCAAAGTTCCTGCCTTGAAAAATCACTTTTAGAGAGATACTCAGCCCTGAGAGCTCCCTAAAATCTCATCTTTTCTCTATCTCTACCTCCCCCTCTCTAACCCTCCTCCCCCTTTCTTCTCTTCCTCATGGTCCATTGGCTTTTAGTAGCTTTCTTTTACACACCAAAGGGAACCCTTTTCAGCAGGTCTTCGGGTACACTGTCTCTTTAAGGGTAGCAGTGGTATTGGCTCTGCTCAGCACAGGACACAGGAGAAAAAGGTCAAGGTTGTCAGGAAGAAGAAAGGAAGACAGGGACCTAGACAACTTCAAGGAAGCCAGAGGAACCGTAGGGTTGAGGGTAAAGCCACCCAGCACTGGGCTGAGGGTCTGAACCCTGGGCCTTTCTGATGTGTCTCAGAGAAGGGACAATGAGTAAAGAGGGGAAGGGGGTGGCTTTTGTAGCCTGTGAGGAGTTGGCCGCTGGCAGTCCCTGCTGAGCTGGTGTGTGAGCCAGGAGTGAGTTTTTCTGTCTGCCTGAGCTGCTCAGTGATGGAGGATGAATGTGTGCTTGGCCCTCAACAGAGAAGACTAAGACTAGGTTTCAGAATACACAGAAGTGTCTACATGCAGGGAGCCTGCTCCAAGACCTCCAATGGTTGCCTGAAGCCACAGATCACACCACATCACATACATAATGGAGTCACACACACCAATGATAATGCTTAACTTGTAAGTCTAGCACTATGTGAGGTTAATACTAATTCACTACATATCTGAGCAGACTCAACACTTACTTTAGTTAATAAAGACAATCTCCGTGCAGGTAAATTTTTATTGTCAACCTTATACATCTTAGAATCAACTTGGGAAAGAGTCTCAATGAGGAATTATCTATACCTACTTGAACTATGGGCATGCCTGTAGGTGATTGTCTTGATAGTGGGCAGACTCGCCCTGAATGTGGGTGGTACCATTTCTTGGGCTGGGCCTTGGCTGGTGAAGAAGGCCAGATGAAAGCAAGCAAGCAACGCTATTTTCTCTCTGCTTGCACCCTCCAGGTGCCGAGAGTCCAGGCGTGTGCTACCACACCTAGTGTACATGGCATTGGGAGTCGAACCTCCCATGAGCCTCATGAATGCTAGGCAGACAGTACCAGTTGAGTCACATCCCTAGCTCTTGGTGCCATCATTATTAATAATACAAGGGTGAGCTGGATGCAAGCACTGTGATGCTTTGACGTCTGGTCTGATAACCAATAGCTGCTAAGTGGGTGGGTAGCATATATGGTGTAGGTGCTTTGGTCAGAGAGATGATTATAAGTAAGCTGGTAGATCTCATTATACTACTCATAATGGCATGTAGCTGAAACGTAGGTGTTGCTTATTTCTAGAATATTCCATTTAATATTTTCAGAGTGCGGTTGACTATAACCAAAACCTGGGAAAGCAAAACTGTGCACAACAGGGGAATTGCTGTAATGAAACTTTCCTAGTAACTGTTGAATTGGTTTCTCAAGACTGACATAAAAAGTGCCACAGATGGCGTGGCTTACCCCATGCAAGTGGTGTGCTCACATCTGCCCTGGGGCCAGACTCTGAGGTCAAGCTGCTGGCTGTGTGGGGTCCTGCTGAAGCCTGTGAGGAGGGGTCTGAGGTAGGCCTCCCTCATGGGTCCTGGTACTTTTGGGTGTGTTTTTGTTTGTTTTTTTTTTTTTTTAAGATTTATTTCTTTATTTTATGTATATGAGTACACTGTCACTGTCTTCACACACACCAGAAGAGGGCATCGGATCCCATTACAGATGGTTGTGAGCCACCATGTGGGTGCTGGGAATTGAACTCAGGACCTCTGGAAGAGCAGTCAGTGCTCTTAACCGCTGAGTGGTCTCTTCGGCCCAGGTGTGTTAGTGTTCTACCCTGATCTCTCCCTATGCTCTCACACGGGCTTCTCCTGCGTCTGTGTGTATGAACGGTCTCTTTTCAGAAGGATGCCAGTAACGTGCGATTGTTGTGACTCTGGGGTATGTCCTCGTGTTAACTACCTACATCTGCAATGATTCTATTCCTGAGTAATGTCCCATTCTTGGGTATTGGGAGGGCATAGGTTGTCAGGCATGGTCGTGAGCTGTCACTTGGCATAGACAGCTTCGAGGAGTTGAGGCTCATACCTGTCACAGTCAGTGCAGCCCAAACAGGAGGAACATTTGACATTTTTCTTTGGCTGAAGAGAATCAGATAGAACGAGGGAACGCAGAGCCGATGAACTCCGAAGGGAGCTGAACTGTCTCGGTGAATGTGTCAGAACAATTGGCCGGTCATTTAGGAAAAATGCAAGCTGGATGCTTTGCTGAGTCAGCTAGATCAAAAATCTCAGCCAGGAAAAACCAAAAAACAAGAAACAGAACACTAAAAAACTGGACAATAAAATTGCTGTAGGAAGTGAGGGAGACTCATCTTGTGATAATTAGATAGGATGACTAGAGGAGGCCCTCTGAGTGTTTCGTAAAAAGGTGGCCACATGAAGCAAGATGTCAACTGTATAAAAATAAAATTTCCTACCGTCAAAAGATATAAAAAATAAAATTCAATTATTAAAGAAATGTGTGAGGAGGCGAAGGACAGGCTATGAAAGATGCTTGCAAAACGCATAACTGGCAGGGGACTGATGGGCTTTATGTCATGTCAATTAGATGAGATAATAATCCCCAAGAAAAACATGCAGACAGCAGCAAAAGACAGATATCAATATATTCCCAATTACGCTCCACGCAACACACACAATATCCAGCGTCGCCGTCTTACTGGCAAAGATGAATGCGCTGAGCATTTGCAGAGCGGCTGGGATGTGTACATGCGGCCACGCTTGCCCCTGGGGAGGGACCATAAACTGTCACAAGGCTATACAACTCCGAAACCTTTAAAAGCGGCGCACACAAGCCCTTTTGAATCCCATCAATCTTCTGAGAATCTGCCCTGGGAGAGTCGGGGCTCATTGCAGTGTCATTCCTGAAAAGGTGGCTGGCTCCCTAATGTGGTCTTGCACAGCGCGGCCCCACATTTATGTGTGATGTGGACTGGGGGAGAGAAGAGTAAAGAACAGACTACTTCAGGATAGAAGATGGGAGGAGGACTGGGGTTGAAGGGGAGGAGCGCTGGGGTTGAAGGGGAGGAGCGCTAGGGTTGAAGGGGAAGAGCGCTGGGGTTGAAGGGGAGGAGCGCGGGGTTGAAGGGGAGGAGCGCTAAGGTGAAGGGGAGGAGCGCTGGGGTTGAAGGGGAGGAGCGCTGGGGTTGAAAGGGAGGAGCGCTGGGGTTGAAGGGGAGGAGCGCTGGGGTTGAAGGGGAGGAAAGGAATGATACAGGGAGAAGGTGCAGCAGCTGCTAGCTACAGTGCGGCTCCCTGAATGGGAGACAGAAGCTAAGTGGCCATCCAGTGACCGGCCCAAATGGGATCCATCCCATGTGCAGGCACCAAATCCCTACACGATTCCTGATGCCATGTTGTGCTTGCAGACAGGAGCCCGGCATGGCGGTCCTCTGAGAGGCTCTACCAGCAGCTGAATGAGACAGATGCAGATACTCACAGACAACCACTGGACTGAGATCAGGGACCCCTATGGAAGAGTTAGGAATTGAAGGAGCTGAAGGGGATAGAAACCCCATAGGAAGAACAACAATATCAACTAACACAGACCCCTTGGAGCTCTCAGAGACTAAGCTACCAACCAAAGAGCATACATGGCTGGTCCGTGGCCCACAGCACATATGTAGTAGAGAACTGCCTTGACTGGCCTCAGTGAGAGAGGATAAGCCTAATCCTGTAGAAACTTGATGTCCCAGGGAAGGGGGATGCTTGGGGGGGGGGATGAGGTGTGAGTGGGTGGGGGAACAACCTCTCAGAAGCAAAGGGGAGGGGTAGGGGGTGAGGAACTTAGGAAGGGATGACTGGGAAGGGGAGCAACATTTGGTATGTAAATAAATAAAATTATTTAATAAAAAAGAAAAAACAAAACAACAACAAAAAGGTCAGCAAGGTGTCCCTGGTGAAGGTAAACTGGCAGTTCTACCCATAAGCCACAACTCTTTGGGACCATTAATAATAAGATCTGCTTGGGGGATCTGGTGAGGTAATGACCCCTTGCCAGGGAGTCGAGGTCTATTTTGTCAGTCACTGCTCATCTGTCCTAAGGTCATGTGGCCAGGTGTCATGTTAAGGGTACATTGAGTGTCTAAGACTGAGCTGTTCTGGGAGCCTGAGAGCCTGGTGATGACAGGGCGTAGCTCTCGGGCAGGAGGCAGCCAGGGGAGAGAGTTGCAGAGAGCACTGAGGGACAGATGCAGACGTTCCGATGGTGAGAGGCTCAGTTAGGGATGACCATCCCCACCCCGTCTAGAGCTGACCTTGTCACCCAAGGCTGACTGCAGAGACTCACAGCCTGACTCCAAAGCCAGCAGGCAGTCTGCTTTCTCTCATATGCAGACTGTACATATCATATGTGTGTATGATGTCATATGTGTGTATGATGTCATATGTGTGTATGATGTCATATGTGTGTATGATGTCATGTGTGTATATGATGTCATATGTGTGTATGATGTCATATGTGTGTATGATGTCATGTGTGTATATGATGTCATGTGTGTATGATGTCATATGTGTGTATGATGTCATGTGTGTATATGATGTCATATGTGTGTATGATGTCATATATGTGTATGATGTCATGTGTGCACAATGTCATATGTGTGTATGATGTCATATGTGTGCATGACACGAAAGTAAGGAGCATGATAGAACAAGGAAAAGATGCTTGGGAAACAGGAGATGATGGGACAGGAAGGACAAATGTCTCATTTTCTCTGATGTGAAGAATATAATGTTTCTGTGCACACACATGTATTCATGTGTGTGTTCCCACTAAAGGGGGCTATATCAGGAGCAGTAGGTTCACTGAGGAGGAAGGGGACAAGAGATGGTAAGGGGGTGGTGAATACGAGCAAAGTGCAATGGTGTGCATGTGTATGCACACATCTGCATGTGTGTGCACACATCTGTACGTGTGTAAAAATGTCATGGTGTAGGGCTAGAGAGATGGCTCAGCAGTTAAGAGCACTTGCTGCTCTTGCGAAGGATCTGAGTTCAGTTCCCAGCACCGACTTCATGGCTCATAACTGCTTGTAACTCCAGTTCTGGGGACCTGATGCCCTTGTCTGGACTCTGCTGGTAATTGCATACACACGGTACACATACATACACTCAGGCACCCACAAACACATAAAATTAGAAAATATTTTAAAACTTTATATTAAAATGTCATAATACACCCACCGTTTTACAAACCAACTAATAAAAACACATCACCCCCATTTCTTTCTGAAAACAAACTAACCTGTCAGCGTGTTTATAAAAGTCTACTGCACGTGTAACATTTTGAAGCAGTTAACCGAGGGTTGACCCATGCTACCATGCAGACAATATGTGAATATACAGTGATGCTTGTCATGCATGATTCAGTAAGAAGAGAGCACTTCTGGTGACATATCCAAGCCGCCGTGAGCATGGGTTCTGCCTGTGTGGAGGAATGAGCCTGGGGGAGGAGATTTTTATTCCATATTCATTTGTGCTATTGAAGAGGCTATTGTGAGCAAGCATGACTTTTTGTCTAACAATATCAGAACTAAAAGTAGAAGAATGCGCATAAAGCACTGGGTCCCGCTCTACAGTCAAGAGGGTTTGCTGGGAGCAGCCCATGCATCCTTTCATGCTTAGCCGAGGATGGTGACAGGGAAGGCCAGTTGGTCCAGACCAAGGCAAGTGAAGGGAGACTCATCTTGACCAGCATGAGGGGTGCTGCTTGGGAAGGGACAGGCTCCTGTGACTTTGAACTTGGTCTTTCCTGTGACCCACGTGTTTGCTTTCCTATGGGAGGAGCTATAAACATGATACACACCTGGAGATAGGGACGTGCATGTTGCCTGTGGACTCAGCTTGTTCCTCAGATTCCAGGCTGAACTGACAAGGGTAGAGAACTACTTGAACAAGAACACTGGGTGATGGCTCCCTGGTGGGAGAACCAGCAGCTTTTCCTCAAGGCAAGGCAAACTCCTGAGGAATGCAAGGCTGGTTTCCAGGGGAAGTGAGGACCTGAGCAGGGACCCCAGCTGTTAGACAGCTGTGCACAGGACTTTCTCCCCAGATCCAGGAGCCTCTCCTCTTCCTGCTCCAGTCTTCTGACCTCAAGACCCATGGCTGCCACTGGAGGCCTGTATGAACCTGCAAGGACCCCTGAGGCTGAGGGCTGGCTATACCTAGCACTTCAGGTAATGGCGTCAGGCTCTGATGGCTGCTCTCAGAGCTGGTTTGGGTTAGGTCAGCATGGCAGGGGCCTCATAACTTGGAATGCCTGAACTGGGATATCCCTGCTGGGAGGAAGAAAGAGGAGCAGCTATGGCTCAGCTGATATCCCAGCCATGGGTTTGGGTCTGTGCCCCAGGATGGATGTTCCCAATGATGGAGGCGCTGTAAATAGGCACCCACCCCAGCTGAAGCCAGCTGCCTTGCAAAGGATGGCAGACACTCCTTTTCATCATGGTGATGACTGGGTAGAAGAAGTTTGTCTTTGACTCCTGGTACCATTGGGCAGAAACCTCAACTATTTTGTCCTCAGTGTAGACCAGGCTGCAGGACATTGGAAGTGGGACAGGAACACTGGCATCTCATTGGTGGGTCCAACAGCTGCTATTCCTATGTGACCTTTCCCTTTAATGTATAGCCCTGGCTTCCTCGCTCTCTGTGAAAGCTGCGTGTGCTCTCAGGGCAAGCCCCTCCTCGTTGCTTTCTGCTGGAAGATACAGGCTCTGCCTACCCTGTTACTAGTCTGATGTCACAGTACATGATTTTGAATACATTGACACTACGCTTTTACTTGGGAAAGGGTGTGGAGACAGGGACCCGTGAAGCCCAGGCTGGCCCGATTCTTCTGTCTTCAATGTAAATGTATGATTACATGGCTGACATCCTCCCCTCTTCCCCTTGTGTGTATGTGTGTGTGTGTGTGTGTGTGTGTGTGTGTGTGTGTGTGTGTGTGTGTGTTTGTGTGTGTGTGTGTGTGTGTTTACATGTGAAGGTCACGAGACAACCTTGAGTATCATCCCTCAGACCCCACACACCTTTCTTTTGAGACAGGGTCTCCCACTGACTTGGAATTCACGGAGCAGCCTGGGCTGGCTGGCCAAGGAGCTCCAGAGACCCTCCCATCTCTAGTTCCCTAGCACTGAGATTACAAGTATGCACCACCTGCCTGGCGTTTTAAAAACGTGTGTCCTGGGAATTGAATTAATATCCTTATACATGCAAGGCAGACCTGGCCACCTCCTGGCCCTTTTCTCACCGTGACAACTTCTGTGATTGCATTTGTTCCTGCATTTTTTTTTTTTTTTTTTGGTTTTTCGAGCCTGTATAGCCCTGGCTGTCCTAGAACTCACTCTGTAGGCCTGCATTTTAGGGTTTATAGTCGCAGATCTTTGATGAGTAAAGTTGGTAGACCAAGTCCTGCTACCTGTGAGAGGAGGGGCGTCCATTTGGCCTAACTTGTGTTAGGTATAAAATGCATGAGACACAGAGAGACCTTTCAACCTGGGATTAGTTGGACACTTGTGTCTTTTTCTTATGGGGATAATCTCAGAGCTAAAGTGTTCTAACATATTTGGATTTTACATGTGTGGGTCCCAGCTCTTCTTATCAAGGGTCCACTAGGAGAGTCACCAGCTAATGAGGAGAGAGGAACCACTTTTGTTAAGTTGACACTTTCAGGTGTTTGAAGCACCTGCCGCTGTTTCCCAGGTGCCTGGGAACTCCACGTGCTCCAGGTGTGCCAGTGCGTCAGACGAAGCCTCCTCAGTTTAATTGCGTCCCTCATTTCAGATTCCAAGCCAGGCTTTTTATTTCATGTCCTTTAAGATGCATCGAGGCCAAGCCTAGCAGATATCACATCAGAAACAGAACCTGAGGTCCAGGGAAATCAGATGACTGTAAGAGGCACTGCTAATGAGCAGGAGGATCAGGACTCTCATGTGACGCCTGATCCTGGCCCAGGGCTTTCCCTAGCGAGCGATCTCGTGATTATTTCTCAGACTATTGCAATGTGGACATGGTCACTGCTAGCCAGGCTGGTCTGTGACATTGGTCTCTGATGGCTGTAGGGTCGGGAACATGCAGGCAGGAGTCAGTGAAGTGCCAGAGATTATTTGCTAATAAGACCTGTCTGTCAGGGTACTTGTCTGGAATCCAAACTTTCTGGCTTGGATTAATCAATGCATGATACAAATGTTTTATTATACTCACATATATGATAATTATTCCTACCATGATTGTAACTGACAGTGGAGGCTTGCCAGACGAGAGAGTACTCACAGGGTGGGGGGCACTAGCTAGCTATGGGTCAGAAAACAGTTCCCTGGGATTTTCAGGCCCCAGTGGGTGTATGACAGGACCTTTAAGAATAGCTACTAGGGCTTTATTCACTGACTTGAAGAGAGTGATGTCCCCCAACATGAGGACTGTAATGGCCCCAAATCACACTCAGTTATTTAAGTATTAAGATGATGGAAGGCTAACGTGGTTGGTGAGTTTGGTGTGTCCCAAGATTTGCTTTCTGCAGCCTGCACAGCCCCTGGGAGCTCCTGGGGAAAGTGGGAAGCATGGACATACAGGGATGGAGTATCACCGAAAAAGACTCCTGAAGGGCTCCCTCAGGCGTCTTGTTCTGCTCTGATTCAACAGCAGGAGCCTACGGCTCAACATTCACAGTCCCTACTTTAACATTGCTCAGGTTTTGGCATGTGTTAAACCCCAATAATGCCAGCGGGGTGAGGTGGGACATGGCCCGAGCCACTTGGCAGGGGTAGGGTTGCTTTTCTTTGGTTCTGGCAGGACTTTGTACTTTTGGGGCCATTGTTACTAGGTACCTACATTACAGTAGTCAATCTGATAGCCGAGATGGCCACATGACTGACAGGTGGTTTAGACACACAGATCAATATATAGAATGAAGAAATGATGTAGATTCCTAAAAGTGAGAGATCAGATCACACCTCCACAAATGCCATGCAATTAAAAACTTAGAGGCTATTTTTGAACGTGTTTGTTGAGTGTTTGATTTTCAATTGAGCATTGGTAACCAAAGTCAAGGGAAGAAAAGACCAAGCTCCTGTTTGCGGCCTTGAGACACCTGTTACACTCCATCTTTGCTTCTAGTGTTAAAAAAAAAAAAAAAAAGGTCAACAGGAAGGCAGAGCCATTGTTGGAGCAGGCTCTGTTTTAACAACAGGCACTGAATCACAAACCCCACTTAAATGCATCAATTGACTTATGTAAGTGTTATCTGTGGGGCTGGATCATAGCAAGGGCTATGCTGTGGTTATTTTCTTGCTATTTGCAGACATAATGATGTTTTAGTTATGCTGTTCACATGGTAAGTGCTTGATTCCTAGCACCGCCATATTGGGAAGGTAATGATGGGTGTTTATGAGAGATGGGACATTATGGAATGTGGCTGGGTCATTGAGGTATGCCCCTGAGGGTGGAAGGGAAAGGTCCTTCCTACCTCCTCCACTTTGTGGTTTGTGCAGTAAGAAGTTCTAGCTACCCCACAACACCCAAAGCAATGACAACTGATCACAGGCCCATATCTCCAAAACTATGAGTGGAAGCAAATCTTATTTCTTTATAAATTGATCCCTTCAAGTATTCCATCACAGTGACAGAGAGATGACTAACTCAGTTTGTGACCCAAGCAATGACAAAGTTCAGTGTTGTAGGATGAGCTATGACAATACCGTTGCTTTTGATTAATACGTATTTAGATGATGGTAGGGCAGTGTCATCCTTGACAAGAACTCATGGTTGGCCTGAGTAAAAACCAAAGGAGTCTATAGGATGGGCTGTGACAGACGAGTCCACAGACAAAATCCCTAAGAATACCGGGAAATAAAAACCATGACCCAGATGGGGCAAGATGAATCTTGTGGATCTGGGCCTTGCCAGGTGTACTGAATGGTTTTATGTATCTACTTGACACAAGCTGGAGTTATCACAGAGAAAGGAGTTTCAGTTGGGAAAATGCCTCCATAAGATCCAGCGGTAAGGCATTTTTCAATTAGTGATCAAGGGAGGAGGGCCCTTTGTGGGTGGTACCATCCCTGGGCTGGTAGTCCTGGGTTCTATAAGCAAGCAAGCTGAGCAAGCCAGGGGAAGCAAGCCAGTAAGAAACATCCCTCCATGGCCTCTGCATCAGCTCCTGATTCCTGACCTGCTTGAGTTCCAGTCCTGACTTCCTCCAGTGATGAACAGCAATGTGGAAATGTAAGGTGAATAAACCCTTTCCTCCCCAACTTGCTTCTTGGTCAAGATGTTTGTATAGGATTAGAAACCCTGGCTAAGACACCAGGCAACGGTCTCACCCTCAGGTCTTTATAGTAGGCAAGCACTTGTCTCTGAGGATCTGCAGCCTCTTGGACAATCTCTGTCAGGAAGGGGCTGTGGGAGAAGTGGCCACCCAATGAGATTGATAGATCAGAATGACTATTCAGTGTTTGATGTTTCAACACAAGTGCAAATACCACTGGCTGAGTTTGAATACTACTTTTCAGACCTGTGGGCACCAGTGCCAAAGGCTGTCGCAGGGATGGACAATGTCCTTCCCACCAGTGGCTGTCTCCTGTAAGTCTTCCTGGATGTTCCTGCAACGAGGAAGATGGCTCTGGAGTCCACGCCCTGCTGTATTTGTCTTGTTGGCTCTCTTCAGGAGCTCTCCTCACCTGTACACACCTCCCCAAGAAGGTAGTTCTTGCTCCTCGATGATTTTGCTTGCTATTGTGCTCTTAGATTCAGGGTCTCCTATAGTCTATCTACAGTGGCCTTGAACATGCTATGTAGCTGAGGATGACCTTGAACTTCTGATCCTCCTGCTTCCACCCTGAAATCCTGGAATTTGTGGTATGTGTGTCTGCACCTGCTTCTAGACGCCTCTTTTAGCAGTGGGAAACTCACACATTTAAATTCAGAGGAGAAAGTGGGCAGCTTGGGAGGGACAGTGCAGCTTTAGTATTCTTCATACTAGGAGATGGGAAAATGAGCCAATATGATGCAGTCAGGATTTACTTGAAGAGTTTACCGGTTACAGGCACAGTCCTAGTCTCAGCTGTGGAGGTTAGGCGGTCTGTGTTGGTTTCAGTAGAGTATGGGGACTGATGTGGAGGCTAAGGACCCATGGGGACAATGGAAACTCTGGGTCCCTTTACTATTACCCTGAGTTGATTCAGAAAGAATGTGAGCAGTTCTAAGGTATCATGGGCTGAACTGTCTCCCCCAAATCTATACATTGAAGTCGCAGGCCTTGATTTGTTTGGAGATGAGACTGTAAGAGCAGGGAAGGTTGAGTGTGGTCATAAGGGCAGCGAAGGGAGCTGGCCCAGTAGGATGGGTGTCTTTATAAAGAGGAGGTCAATGGGAAGCTCCATGTCTGCCAATAGAGGACACGGAGAGGAGGTGTCTCCAAGCTACAAAGGGAGCTCTCACCAGGAAAGAACTGGACTGCTCCACCATCTGAGACTTCCGGTCTCCAGACTTTAGGACATAAATGTTGTTGACGCCACCCAGTTGCTAATATTCTGTGATGGCTGCCCAAGTCAGCCCATGTCCACAGCAGATAAAATAGCAAATGAAGGTGGTACTCAGGAGAGAAAACTGTCGGGATGTGCTCCCCCAAAGCAACCAGAACTGAAACACCATAAGGATACACAACATAGCAACCTCAGATGGCTGCACCTTGAGTCTGATGCTAACCTAGCTCTGACCACAGGGGAGCTCACGGTATCTGCCACTTCTGAGGAAGCCAGCTGAGGCTGATGCTAGGACACAGAGCAACCGGGTAGCTGGGGTGGGGTCAGAGTCTGTCCTCCTGTATCAGGCAGCTCAGTGAAGGTCTTTTCACTGTGTTTCCACTGTTCCCCTGTATGGCCATTGTTGGACTGTTGCTTGCTCTTCTTTGGGTACCAATGTGGACCAGCCAGCCCTTGGAAGGATGGAGAAACCGGGGCTGCTGGCAGTCTCCTGCTGTGCTCTTGTAGATACTGGAGACAACAGGCCTGGGATTTCCCCATGAAGAGTTCCTAGAGGGCTGTGATTTTAAATATTATCATTATAGGCAGTGGTGGGGATTAAGCCTAGGGTCCCACAAATGCTAGGGATGTGCTCTCTTACTGAGCTACATATCCCAGTACAGGATGGAGGTCATCTAGACCTTCTGGTTTAGCTCAGGGACGTGTACTTGGCAGAAGTCGGGCCCTTCTAAAACAGTTGTTGCTGTTATAGTCTGAGGGCTCTGGTAGGAAGGCTTGCTCATCATGGCCTGTGTCAGGTCTTGGCTTCTGAAGAGCAGCTATGACTTAGAGGTACAAGGAATCTCCATGCCTGTCTGGAGAGCTGGATCTGGGAAAGCCCCAGGTGAGTCCTCAAAGGGCGGGAACATCTGATGACTGGGAAGTACTGGGCATTCACAGCAAATAAAGGAAGCAACAGATTAAAATCACCTAGGATAAGAGACAGCAAAGCAAAGAGAGGAAAGAGCCATCATAGCTAAGGTCAGAAGAGACATGCAGTCAGTTGAAGGCTACCACTTGGTGACCCACATAGCCAGTGTGGGCTCTATAAATCTCTAATGACTGTTCAAGCTTTTAGGGGAAGCACGGTATTACCCAGGATAGTGCCTCCATCTCGAAGTATTTACTCAGACAGTGGCCTTTACAAAGTAAGAGACAACAATTTGGTAGAAAAATCCTTCACCAGCTGTCTTAGTTAGGGTTTTACTGCTGTGAACAGACACCATGACTAAGGCACATCTTATAAAGACAACATTTAATTGGGGCTGGCTTACAGGTTCAGAGGTTCAGTCCATTATCATCATGGATGGGAGTAGGGCAGCAGCATCCAGGCAGGCATGGTGCAGGAGGAGCTGAGAGTTCTTCATCTGAAGGCTGCTAGGAGAATACTGGCTTCCAGGCAGCTAGAACGAGGGTCTTACAACCCACACCCACAGTGACACACCCACTCCAAGGCCACACCCACTTCAATAAGGCCACACCCATTTCAGCAAGGCCACACCCATTCCAACAAGGCCACACCCACTCCAACAAGGCCACACCCACTCCAACAAGGCCACACACCTCCAAATAGTGCCACTACCTGGGCCAAGCATATACAAACCATCACACCAGCCACACACACAAGCATGGAACAACCAACACCCATGCCTCCTGGTACAATGTCTGACGTGGCCACAGCATGCTTTCCAGAAGCAATGGCTGATGTGAGCACAGCTTCCTTTCTGTTGGCTTCATTCACACACATTCTAACAAACAGTCAACTGTGTATTTCTTAGATTTCTTCATGAAGATACCATGAGTAAAAGTAAGCAACAAGAAAGATGAAGAGAGAGAGGGCTCCACAGAAGACAGTGTAGGGAATGCTGAGGGTTCCTTAGCCTGTGAGAGAAACTACTGAGGAATCTGGCAAAGTCCAAAGACAGCACCATGGAAAGACAAGAGAGTCAATAGCAGAGAACCAGATTTGTTTTCCAACCAAGATCTCCAGTAGTGAAAAGTGAGTTTTTTCCAGGCATGTCCAGATGTGTTATTTAAGATCATTCAAGATCTGCCTTGTTTTGTTTTGCTGGTGTCTTAGTGTTTCTATTGCTGTAATAAAAACACCAAAACCAGGGAGGAAAGGGTATATTATAGCTTACAATTCCCAGGTTATTTCATCACCAAGGGAAGTCAGGGCAGGAACTGAAGCAGAGAGGCTATGGAGGGGTGCTGCTTACTGGCTTGCTCGCAGGCCATTCTAGTGGAAACATTTTCTCAATTGAGGTTCCTGCTTCCAAAATGTCTCTAGCTTGTGTCAAGTTGACATAAAACTAGCCAGCACAAGTAGTGACTGGAAAGTTTGAATAATGTCGTTTGGATGCTGTGCTGGCTGTAGCTGTTTTGAATGAGGAGAGGTTTTGCTAATGTGTTCTTAGAGGATGGCTTTCTGCACAGAGAGCTCCCAAGCTGGCATATACGGATCGAAGCTTGCAGTGGATATGGAATTCATTACTTCATTTTTTTTACATTTTATGTTTTACATTTGTTTTATGTGTATGAGTTTCTGCTCGAATGTATATATGTATACTACATGCATGCCTGGAGTCCCTGGAGGGCAGAGGGGAACACTGGATTCCCTGGCACTTGAGTTGTGGATGGTTGTGATCCACCATGTGGGTCTGGGAACTGAACCTGGGTCTTCTGTGATAGTAACAAGCTCTCTTAACTGCTGAGCCATCTCTTCAGCCCACGGACACATGATTCATGGCAAAGGTAGCATACTGTTACTAATGATTAACCAACGGTTGAAGGATCTTTAGCCTCCTATAGAAACCAGGGTGCTGGCAGAGAGGCTTTAGACAAAGAATGGCTATCTTGGGGTAGGATGAAGTTGAGACTTTGAGATTTCAAAATGGAGAAGGGCTGGGAACAAATGCTACTTGGAGAAGAGCCAGGGAGCTTGAAGTTGGCGGAGCAGTTTCTGTCCAGAGAAACAAAAGCAAGTCCAAAAGGGAAGGAGCCAGTGCAAAACCCCATTAAAACTTGTGTTCATGTTCTTTAGTCTTTTCCTTTGGAAATGCAATGTTAATAAGAGGACTGTTTACTGATGAGGCCCTGCTTCTGCATGCAAGTTCAATCTAAGCTCTGCAAAAGGTCAGGAGCCTCTGCTTCCTGTTAGGTTTTCACTCCAAAGAGAAGTGCAAGCATAAATGGTCTGGACTCTTCAGGCTCAGGCGGGCCTCCTCCTCCAGCTTCACTGCCTGCTGGGTCTCAGCCCTGATCAGTAGGATGTGCTGAGCGAGGGAGGAAGCTCCTGTTCTTCCCATGCACCCATGCATGTGGGATACGACTTTGCATTGTATTGTATTCTGTTTTTACAGAATAGGGGAGAGCTAAATATGGTTCTGACATTCTTTAAAGGGTTGAAAATAAAGTCTCAAGAAGAATAATACTTTATGAGACATGAAAAAGATAATAAATAAAATCACATCAGGACGCAGTGCTGCTCATTTTTTTCTTTACTGCCATGTTAACATTAGTTAACAGAGCTGGTGGTTATGGCAGAGCCTGTCCCCACTAAACATTTGCTCTCTAGCTCATTAGAGAGAAGACTTTGCTGAAGCCTCCCAGCTCTGAACTGCCAGACCCTCAAAGATTGGGCTGGTTCTTTCTACACACAGAACCAGGTGTGGAGATCTTGTTGAGGACTAAGCACAGCTGAGCCTTTTTTTTCTTCCTTCAGAATGGTCTTGTTAGGGGCTTGGGGGTTGTAGCTCAGTTTGCAGATTGCCTGCCCAGGATGCATGAAGCCTTGGGTTCAATTCCCAAGTTTTTATGAAGTGGGTAAGATGGTCCACTGCTGAATCCTGCATGGCCATGAAGAAGGGATAGTATGACATGGTTCCCCTCCCCTGAAAGAAAGACAGCAGGGTGTGGGCCTCCACAAGTGCTGATGGTTGCTGGGCATGAGGTTTCACACACACACACACACACAATGTTCCTCCTTTGGGAAATATTCTCCATGCCAAGATTATTGGATAATGTCCACTCTGCCAAGATTAATGACTCCATGATAATCAGAGACAGCACAAATCTGGGAAGTGAAGGTGTCTAATATCTCAGCAAAATGGTAGAATGATACGGCCATCAGTACAACCTTTAAGGCTGTTGGAAAGAACTCTGAAAACCTGAGTTCAAAAATATAATTTCTCAACTATGCAAAATATAAGGATGCAATATGAATTATATGAGGGGCTTCACAGATCTAAAAGAACAGAGGCAGCTGCACTGTGAGCCAGCTTGTCAGAAAGATACAAAGGCAGGCAGATTAATAAGTTCAAGGTCAGCCTGTGACAGAATGAATTTAGGTCCAAGCTTGGTTGGAATGGTCATTGCAGAACGGGATCCCACCCAGCTAAGTTTATTGTTTGTGCTTACAAAGGCAGGCAGAGCTCTGAATTCATTTGCAATGTTAAAAAAATGTGCTTGCTGTCTTTTTCTAAGAATCTGGGGGCTGGGGTCATGGGATGCTGATTTGGGGGACCTGGGAAAATGATCAAATTGATGTAAATAAAAGACTGGGCTTTTGGTCTACAAGAAATGAGCTATCCAGAAAGTTTTTATAATTTTTTTTTAAAACAAGAGAGAGCTGTCTTGAGCAGAACACAGGATGTCCCCTTGTACCCCAAGATTTTACTTTGAGTTGTTCCCCCCCAATGCTCTCAAACTCCCCTTCTCTTAGGAGCCCCTCTTTAAGCTGAGACTGGTCCTTGGCAGTCCACGCCTATATTCTTAGCAAGAAGACTATAAATTCATGGCAGTGTCATTTTCTTCTGTGCTTTTGTGAATAACTCCCTCATGCCCATGCAGGTGCCCTAATCAAACTCAGTAGGACACACACAGGAAACAAGACATAGAAAGTAGGAGAGGAACTCAGTGGGAAAGAAGAATTTCAGTGGGTGGGAAACAGGGAACAGGGAGTGTAATGGGGTAAGAAGAACTAAAATTCCTCATGTGCCTGTGTAAAACTCAGAAATAAAAGCACAAAACAAGCAAAGTTAAGAAGGGAATCAGAAGACAAAATAAAGCTTTGTTATGCTAGCATATCATATGCGTATGTTTAAAAATATCATGTTATACATAGTAAATACAACTTTCCTGTGTTAGATAAAAGTAAAATTTGTAGAAGCCAAAGGATGCTTGGCTATATGTTCTGACCTTCCTGTCTTTACTGTCATTGCTGCAGCAAGAGGGTTGAGTGGCAGATGGCCTTAGACTTTAGGGTAGAAACTTATGTATAGACCTGCCCACACCTTGTCTCCTGAGAGGCTCACTTGCTAGGACTTGGTGGCAAATCTAGATGACATCAAGGGCCTCTTAGTGCATGGGAGTTGGTGGAATGGCTCTCTAAGGACCTCTGCTCTGGCAGCCTGGCCTCCTGACCTCACCAGCCTTCAGTGGACAGTGAGGCCATTTTCAAACAGAAACATGTCTCTATTCTGCGAGACCTTTGTGGAATTTTGAGACTGAATGCTAGGGACATGTTCACCTTTTGGATTTCTGCTTCAGACAATATGTTCATGTCAGATGGAGTTTATGAATATATCGTGATTCAAGAGTAGGAGAACGACTCAGAAGAATTGTGAGCAGCAAAGTATCACATGCCTTTGTCGTTGCTGCAGGAGTGCCTGACAGCAACAACTTAGGGGGGATTTATTCTGGATCATGGTTTGAGCAGGTGCAGTCCATCTTAGACAGGAAAGCATGGCTGAGTTTGTGGCAGCAGAATCATGTGGCTGAGACACCTTCTATCTGGGCAGATCAAGGAAGCAAAGAGCTTTGACTGGAAACAGGGCCAGACTGAAACTCTCAAGGTCTGTCCCCGGTGACTCATTTCTTTGGCTAAGTCCCACCACCTTGAAAGTTCCACAGACTTTCCGAACAGTACTACCACAAGCTATAGACACCAAGTATTCAACCCACGAGCCTATCAGGGCCATATTTAAACCACAAGCTATAGCACCAAGTATTCAACCCACGAGCCTATCAGGGCCATATTTAAACCACAAGCTATAGCACCAAGTATTCAACCCACGAG
>CM052713.1:78867949-78913789 GCA_028551405.1 Uromys caudimaculatus
ACGACCAGCGAAGAGGAGATATCACAGATCTGATACACACTCAGAGAGGTCCGACCTCGTTTACAAGAAATTACTGATTCCATCTCTTTTATTGAGCACAGATCATAGGCCAGATTGTAGTCCTTGCTGAAAATAGAAAACAAAAGACAGCTTTTATCCTGGTAGTCAGATGGTGCTACTCACATGTGGTCTGTCACCCCTGTGGGAAAGCATCAGAGACACAGAGAGGACTTCTGAGTGTGCCAAGCCCTCCAAAAGGCCCCCCTGGGGGCTCGCAGTTATCACAAAGGCATAGAGGGGACATCTCAGGCAGACCTAGTGCCACGGTAGGTATGAGGGTGGATGTGAGCCAGGCCACCGTGAGCTCAGGGCTCATGGCTTGTGTGGAACAGAGTGAGGTCAAGGTGTTGGACAGTTCATACTATGAGATGCAAAAGTGATTATGGTTTTTTTTTTCCTTTTTAGCTCTACTGAAGTGACCAAAGTGTTGGATTAGAAGATAAAGAAAGGGATTTGTTTCAAAGTTTGTTTTGCATGGTGTGGAGGGGAACATCCCAAATAAGGGACTACCATCCGTGGGGCTATCTTGGATGATGTGAACCCCAAACACTGGAGAGGTGATGATGGCTGGGTATGATAAGCATGGATAAGCTCAACCAGGGCCAGCATGTACGGTTGTGGGGGTTGTTTACTATACACCTGGCATCTGAGAGGTATAGATTTGTGAATTTATGACATGAATTTTCCAGCAGATGGCAGTGGAGAGTCCAGAGGAAGCATGCCTTCTCCTTGCATTGAGAAGCCCCATGAGCGAGGTGCAGCCCATGACTTGAGTTGTTGGTCTGCAAAGAATTAAGAAAGGGAAGAATAGAGGGAGGGTGGTATCCAGATCTGTGGGCCAGGAAGCTGAGAGACCAGAGGTTCCTTCACTGAGGTGCAGAATATCCAAGGAATGTGTGGGACCTTAGGGCTGGGGGTGGAGAGAGGCATGGAGAATAGATGTCTAGCCTGCGGCTCAGTGGAAGCCTCCTGGCCCCTCTGGTTCTCTGGAGCAGGTCTCAGAAGACAGGAGCTCCGGACTGATCAAGACCGTCTTCATTGACTTGTCAACTTTAAAAGGCTCTAAACATTTTCTTTTCTTTTGTGCTTAAGGAGCCAAATTGGTTTGTGACCATACAGGATATTTCATTTGCTCATAATTCACCTGGTCCTGGGCTCTGGGAACACAGCAACTGAGCAAGGCAAGGTACCATTCTTGCAGAGTTTGCAGCCAGGCTGCTAATCGAATGAATGAGAAATGTTTGCCAGCAGTGATGGGCACACAGGCTGGTCATGTGCAGGAAGTGGCCTCTACAGATGGTTTCTGAGAAGGCTTCCCTGGGAGAGAACTCATATGGCTTAGCACGAGTCAGGTGAGGAAGCGGCTGGAGATAGGAGCAGGCACACAGGCAACAGGCAAGGGCTGGCTGAAAGGACTCTGGAGGAACTCACGAGGTATCTAGATTTTCCTGAGACAGTGGGACTCTCTGGAAGCTTTTAAAATTTTTAATGAAAAGGTTTTTAAAAGATTTATTTATTTATTTATTTGTGTGAGTACACTGTTGCTGCCCTCAGACACACCAGAAGAGGGCATCAGATCCCATTATAGAGGGTTGTGAGCCACCATGTGGTTGCTGGGTATCAAACTCAGGACCTCTGGAAAAGCAGTCAGTGCTCTTAACCACTGAGCCATCTCTCCAGTCCTGACTTATTTACTTCTGAGACAAGGTCTCACAATGCAGTCCTGGCTGGCCTGAAACTTGCTATGTAGATCAGGCTGACCTCAGACTCGTAGTGGTCCACTGGCCTGCCTTCTGGAGTGCTGGGATAAAGGCGTGTGCCTCCACACCTAGCCTGCTGGTGACTTTTAAGCAGGGGAAGCGATTGACTCCTATTAGTATCTTGTTAGGACGGCATTGGCTTCTGTAAGTGGTCACCCTCAGAGGAACCAGGTGAATGCTGCGGCCCCTCACCCTGGCAACCTGATCTGGGGCATTGGCTGTGGGAGTGGATGTGTTCACCATGTAGGGAGAGGCGCAGGCAGGAGGCTGCTGCCTTTGTGGCCTATGTCACGGTGTTGATGATGTCACTGATGCTCACAGGGAGTGGAGTAGAAGGCTGAGCACAGCAAGGTCACCTCCTGCATTGTGGGCTTGTTGGGCACCTGAGCCAGGGAGCCAAGTGTGCAGTTGGATCTCTGATCAGAGAGGTTGAGAGAGGTGCTAAGGTCCAAGGAGGAAACCTAATGTCACATGCAGAAGTTAGCAGTGAAATCCCAGGATGCGCCTGGAGGTCCCGCGAGAGGAAGAGCAGAGCTCCAGATGGAGCAGGCTCTGAGAGTGCCAGGAAGAAGAGACAGAGCTCGCAGAGGATCCTGGGAGTAGAGCAGGTGTTGGGGAGCCGTGAACGTCAGGGAAGAGTGTTAGAGAGAGACAGTTGTGGGGCAGTGTCGTGTGGGAGGAGAGCTGAGAACTAGCGGGAAGCTGGACATACAACCACGAGAAGCATAGATTATTCTTGAAAGTGGGGGTAGGGTCTCTCATGTAGCTCTAGGCTGGTGTGTAACTTACTGTGTAGACCAGGCTAGCCTTGAACTCGAGAGAGGCTTTCTGTCTGTGTCCCCCGAATGCCAGCACCACAGGCTTGTGCAACATTCTAAGAGCGAATATTCTTAGGATGGTAGACATTACAAATGTTTAATGTTAACAGAAATACTGGCAAGGAGGGGCTTGCAGAAGAGAGAGGGAGAGGTGGGTAAAGGAGTCTCGAGTGTCAGAGTAGGCATCGGAGCTAGCCCTTGATGATAGAGAAGGTGAGACCAGAAAGTAGCTGTGAGCCGACAGGGGAGGACTGTAAAACTTCGTGAAGATGTGTTCTACCCATTCTGACTTCTTCCCAACTAAGCGTAGGACCATGTTGTCATCTAAGGGAGATGGCGCTGAAGGATAATGGGAGAAAAGAGTGAAAATCATGAGTTTGTGGGTGGGAAAATGAGCAGATGAGACATTCAAAGCATACTCAGATCCATCTGTGGATTCATTTCTTCCTAGGAAGAGACCCTAGGATGAGACATGTGACAAGAAACTCTGGTACCCTCCCTGTCCCCCTCCCTGTCCTGGGTTTCGGGTGGCCACTGTTCATGAGATGTCACATTGAGCCTGGTCTAACCTGGTCTAACGTTGGTCTAACCTGGTCTAACATCTGCTAGCTTGCATTCGTCCAATCTGGTGCCACAGCATTCTATCTGTTTCTGTGACAGCAGCAAATACTTTGCTTTGACAAGTGGGGATATAGAGTATCCACAGTGAGTCTCTTCCACACCGCAGATAGATGTGCCCAGCTAAAGTGAGTTTTTTGCTAACGTATCAACCATAAGCTGGAATGCATCTGGGCCAGAGTCACAATATCAGTAGAGACTGGGGTGTGCTGGGACTTACTGTGCTCTACCACGCTTGTGCTGGGCTGGACTTGGTGACCCCACATATGATCCTGTCTGTAGTGGGCCAGTGAATGTGGCCTCTTGCTCTTTTTAGCTTAAGAGTCAAGTATCATACGTAAATATAGTCTTTACCATCACGCTAGCTTTCTGAATTGTAGAAATCTACTTAATTGTGGGCAACCTAACATTGGACTATTTTAGAATCCGTTTTTGTGATTCGCTCTCCTCAGTGTTTTGTGCATTATTCTGGCTGTCATTATCCACAAGCCTCCTGTTATAAATGTTATGTAAAAATACTTGAGAGATTGTAAAAGGATATGTATTTGATTAACAGGTACATAATTAAAATCATCTAAGGATGACTTTGTAACTGGGGAATCACCATCACCATCAACAGCATTACCAGCACACCATCACCACCATCAACATCATCAACATCATCAACATCATCACCACCATCATCATCATCAACATCATCAACATCACCACCATCTCCACCATCAATATCACCACCATCACCACCATCACCACCATCATCATCATCACCATCATCACCATCACCCCCATCTCCACCATCAACATCACCACCATCCTCCTCCTCCCACTGAGGACTCTGGCTGGTGTTCCACAGTGAAGTGGAAACCTCAGCCAAGCTGAGCTAGCCTGGCCTAAATTGATGTCCTCAGTATTGTACTTTCTGGCAGGGAGTCCAGACTTACAATTGATTCTTCCTACAATTGATTGTTCTTTTTTAACATTGGGTTTTTATTTTTCCTTCCCTGTGGTTTGTCAGCTGGCTTCTGGTTGCATCGTGGGTTGTACGTGCCATCACAGAGGCCACACTGGATCAGGCTGGCCAGAACTTCTGCTGCTACAATCACCCAGGGCGATGACATAGAACTGGTTAGACCTGGAAGAAAAGGCCAGTGGACTGCCTTTATTTTACATTTTTAAGTTTATTCTTTTATTTTCTGTATGTCTATGTGCGTGTACACGTTACTATGTGTGAGAGTGCATGTGCACGTGTATGAGTGTGTACATAAGTGCATGAATGTGTGTATATGAGTGTGAGAGTATGTATGACTGTATGTGTGTGAGTGTGTGTGCATGTGAGTGTGTATATGTATGAGTGTGTGTAGAAGAGTGTGTGAGTGTGTGTACATGAGTGCATGAGTATGTGTGAGAGTGTGAGTGTGTATGAGTGTATGTGTGAGTGTGAGTGTGTGAGTGTATGTGTGAGTGTGTATATGAGTGTGTGAGTGTGTATGAGTGAGCATATGTATGAGTGTGTGAGTACGAGTGAGCATGAGTATATGTATGAGTGTGTGAGTGTATGTGTGAGTGTGTATATAAGCGTGTGAGGGTATGATTGTGTGTGAGTGTGTATGAGTGTGAGTATGTGTGCAAGAGTGTGTGCATGTGAGTATGTACGAGTGGGAGTATGTGTGCGTGAGTGTGAATCTGTGTGTGTGAGAGTGTGTGAGTGCGTGTATGACTGCGTGAGTGTGAGTATGTGTGCATGAGTGTGTATGAGTGTGAGTATGTGTGCGTGAGTGTGAGTTTGTGTGTATGAGTGTGAGTTTGTGTGTCTGTGTGTATGAGTGTGTGAGAGTGTGTATGAGTGTACATAAGTGTGCATGTGAGAATGAGTTTGTGTGTGTTAGTGTGTATAAATGTGTGAGTGTGTGTAGGTGTGAGTGTGTATATGAGTGTGTATGATTATGAGTGTGTGAGTGTGTATGAGTGTGAGGATGTGTGAGTGAGTGTGAGTGTGTGTGAGTGTGTGTGTAAGTGTGGAGTTTAGAGACCAACTTTAGATGTTCCTCAGGATCCTGTCACCCTCTGTGCAGTCTTCCCGGCCCTGGGTCATCCTGTCCTCGTCCCTCGGTCAGGCCTGGTGAGCTTAGGGCAGGAAAGTTGCTAAGAGACAACCTAGCATCAGGTGTGGTTGCTGGCTCAGTGATAAATTGCAGATGGGGGGGGGCGGCCCTGAGGTCCGCTCTTGATTTACCACCTCAGCGGTCATTTTGACCTCAACTCCTCAGTCAAGAGCCAACCTTTGTCAAACGGTCATGGTCTTAAACTTTCAGATTGTTTTAAGGTCTGAAAAGAAACCACAGGAGACATCTATTGAAATAATCCGTGGGCCGGTGAGCTGGCTCAGCAGGTCAAGTGTGCGCTGCCAAGCCTGGAGATCTGAGTTCGATTCTCAGGATCAAGAGAACTGAAAAGTTGTCCTTTGACTTCCGTGACGTGAGTCACGATGTAGGCACGTGCATATCCTCAACATAAATAAATAGATGTGAAAATGGCAGCCAGCAGTTGCCAAGTGTTTGACAGTGATGAGGCTGTGTAGAACCACACGGTTGCTATTTACATATATGAAGCGGTTGGTGTGTACCAGGTCCCATCATAAAGGCTTGTGTGAGCCTATGGAAAAAAAGGTATGGTAATGCTAAGGAGGGTGACGTGCCCAGACACCAATGTGCGAGAGCGGAGACAATTTAAAATCAACTTGTTTGGTGTTAAAGTCTTCCCAGGGGAAGAATGAATTCACAGCAGGAAGGAGACACTCTGCAAGGCTGCTAGCTGCAAACTCACTTCCTGGCGAGTCTGGTATGCTTGGCGTATGCCACAGCCCACTGTCAAAGTGTCATCATGACATTTTGTATCAGGCAAGGCAGGCTAGATTCGCCATGGTAACAAACATCCAGAATCTCAGTTGCTCTGCTCAACAGAATGTTGAGCTATGTATGCTTCATGTCCTCGGTGTCTTGGCAAGGGGTCTGTTACACAGAGCCAGTCAAGGATTCAGGCTGGCAGAGGGTTCACGGTGTCATGAGAAGCCAAAGTGGGCAGGACTGTAACACACTGGCTTGTAGGTTTGTCAACAACCCGATGGCCAACACTTCTGCTTCTGTTGATGAGACTGCTGACCCCTACGGTCTCGGTTCAATAGGAACGGGAAAACGCCTCTGGTCTGGGATCCACACCCATCTGAGGAGTGAACTAGGAACCACCGGACATCTTAAACCATACCTCACAAAATGTTTTCAACTCTATAGACCATTTTTCAAAATTCTGAGGGGATTTGTGGTGGATTAAATCATTGATCTTAGTTATGTTTTTTCCAAATTCCCATGAGAGAATCCTATTGTCTCATTCTGCGGACACCAGGCCCTGACACAAAAACTCTTTCTGACTAAAAAACAGGGCAGAAACGAGGTGTTCTTCCATTTCTCTGTCTTCCCTTGATGGGAGAATGGCATGTCCTATGTGAAGACTCCTTCAGCCCACATCTTGCAGTGAACAAGGGTGTAGACAGAGCTGCAGAGAACATGTCTTGTGAATGAGAAGTAAGTCTTTGCTGTTTAAAGCCCTGGGGTCTATTTGTTACTGTAGCATAACACAGTCAAAGCTGACTGCTACAGTATCATTATTGCTCTTTCACGGGAGAAAGTCATTCTTGTCTCTATTGTAGAATTAAGTGAATGCTTTAGAATAGAGGTTGATATAGAATTCAGAATGATTTGGTTGACTTAATAGCATGAAGGTGAACCTTCCAAACAGGGGTGTGGGAGGCGTCCCAAACACTCTCACGGAGCATTTAGAAGCGGCAGACAGTGAGACTCCACTTTCAGAGGTAGTTTGTCCTGCCCTCACTGGCCTCAGAAGAGCCGAGGGTAATCTATATTCACGGCCACCTTTGGCAGGCATTGTAGTGATGAATGTTGCTATTTATGGGACTGCAGAATCCTTTCTGGCCAGCTCCAGTGTTCCTTATTATTTCAAATATCAGTTTATAATTCATGGTAGGTGACCAGGGCAGAGGCCACCTTGGCTTGTGGACAGGCGCACATCAGTCAATATTTTTCACATTGACTCTTCAGAAGGGATCATTTGACATTCTGTCCAAGCTTCAAAGTCCCTGGAAACAATGGAGCCTCTCGTAAGGACCTGTCTTTCCCTCTGCCTCCCTACAAAGCTTTGTTCTGTATTGCATTTCACTGTGTGGCCTGTGAGAAGGGAATAATCTACTCTGTGGGAGTCCGTACTTGGAAGGTCACTGGTGTGGGAAGCGGCATCGCCGTTCCCATTTTAGAGTTGAAGAAACTGAGGCAAGCCAGTGAGTGATGCAATCGTGGGTTGAAATTAAGAGGACACAGATGAGTAGGTCTATGGCTGAGGGATATTATTTTTGAGAAAGAAGCTAGCAGGGTAACTAATATAACAGACGGGATCAGAAATGGATTCCAGGGCAGGGCTAACTGGAGAAGCACTTCTGGCTGTTGAGCTGTTGGGCCGGAGTGTGTGCACATGTTGACACATAAATAATTCATGCCATTTCCCCCAGCGATCCTCTTCTGGGTGGTTAGAAATTGTCAAGTTGAATTGCTTCATCGGTAATCCGCTGTCAGCACTCAGAGCTCATAGGAAACAGTAAAACTGCCCTGACTTAAGGATATGGTAATTAGAGCCACTGTGGTGTTTGACACCCGTCTCCAAGGGGGAACGCTAGTTTCTTTGTAAGATAAGCACACGTCAGCATCTGGATTAAAGCTGACCAGGCCTTGGGTTAGAGTCCACGTTGTGCGTATCATGTGACTGTCACTAATAGTCTCTGTGCGTCTCTTTGTGGATCTCTGCATGGTCCATTTGCAGAAAGAAGAACAATAATTTTCAGGTAAGGTGTTTTAATAATGAAATATTTTATCCAGTGTTTTAGTCTTTTCAACCCAAATCATTAATGGTTAATCCTGGCTCCTAACTTTTTGGATTTATGTAATTTTCTCAGTGCCTTCTGAAGCGTGAGAATCTGTCTTGTTTGTAATGGCAAGTGTGTGTTCTGATGCCTGTGTGCATGCAGGTGTGTACAGGGGCCAGAGGTCAAGCTTGGGTGTCATTTCTCAGGAGCCACCTACTGATCTTTTGTAGACAGGGCCTCTCATTGGGACCTAGCCGTTAGGCTGAGCGGGTGAGCCCCAGGACCACGCCTGTCTCACTTCCAAGCTCTGGGATGAGGGTGTGGGTGACCATACCTGTCTTGTTATGTGCTCTGGGATGAGGGTGTGGGCGACCACACCTGTCTTGTTACATGGATGTTCCTTAACATCCATGTCAGGATCCAGGATCCAGGATCCAGGTCAAGACCTCAAGCTCTCTGTGGACCAAGTCTTCTCCCCAGCCTGAGAAAGGTTGGCAGAGGTCATGGTAGGTTTCTTACAGTGTTTTGCTTTTAGAAGAGGAGATGAGCAGGCATAAGTCTCCAGAGTCTCAGCCTCACACAGGGAGCTAGGTCGCAGGCTCCCCAGCTGTTGAAGATTATAGGTTGTACCCTATTCTGGAGGCAGCACCATTGGTTTATATACCGCCAAAGTCACTCCCGGAATAGCCAATACCAGTATCTTGGAAAGAAGTCTTGGCAGAGGAGTTGAAGCCAACATCGAATAGACAGGCGGATTTCTCCAGGTACAGAAGTAAGACTCTGACCTTTGTGATTTCCCTACTCTCTCTCTGTGGAGACTTCCCAGAGGTTCTGTCACTGCAAGTGGTTTCCACCCCAGTGCTTGGCATTTCAGACCTTATTGCTTAACTTTCCTCCCAGATGAGGTCACTGGGCTATGGCTCTGAGAAGAAACAAAACCAAATGGTGAATCTGGAGTAATGGCCCAGGCTGGAGTAAGTATAGATTGTCAAAACAAAAGGAAGAACTAAGATCTGAGCACTGTGGGGGCTGGAATGATCGATCCTGGGAAGAGCGGATGAAATCAGCCCTCAGCCCTGTTATCCTTCAGACTCTGAGTCTCATTTCCTCTCCGATCAGAGCAAGCTGGCATTTTGATTGCAGCAAATAAAAGCGGTTCTTGGAACCAAGACCCAGCAGCATGGGGGTCTCCCAGGGTGTTCTTACAGACATTGCTTGATTTTGATTTCAGAACTGCCGTGCACCAACACATCTTGTTTTAATATATGGTTGTTACAAATCTCATCAGGGATTTTAAAGAGAATTGATTACGTTGGGAAACCAACAAAGGAAACTTAAAGAGAAACCAAGGGAGAAAGGATGTGTGTGTATTGATCGGTGCCTGAAGTACCCACAATTAAATGGTAGTTCACTCTTCTGGGTGCACTTCTCTGTAGAATTCTCATGAGCCACAGCACTGACGATACCCAGAAATGAGCTCAGAGGGCTCACCATCAACATGCTTCACCTCAGCCACATCATAGTCTGGCACTTGGAACCCCCCCCCTTCCTCATCCTTAAATCAAGGGCTGGGTGAAGAGTTTCTCTCAAAAGCCCCATGCTCCGTGGTGTGATTTGTGCCTACAGTCTTTCCACATGATTACGTCACGAGGGGATGGGGCATCTTGCCCCCCACCCCCATCTCCAGAGCTTCCTGGCCTCCTTGGTAACAGGAACAGTGGTTTCTGCTCCCTGGTCTGCGTGCCGCCCTTCGGTACCCACGAGGGATTGCTTCTGGAGGCCTCGGAGCTGCCCATATCCACAGGTGCTCAAGTCCTCATAGATATATTAACATATAAACGTATCTTGGTATAGAATTTGCATAGAGTCTATACATATCTTCCCATATGTTAAATATCCTCTAGACTGCTTATAATACCTCCCATAATGTCAATGGCACAGAAATAGCATCTACACTGCATAGTGTGTAATGACGACAAGAAGTCGTCTCTGCCTGTTTAGAACAGATGTGGTTGTTTTTTTTTCTCAAATATTTTTAGTCACTATGTATTGACTCTTTAAATGCTGGATCTGCAGATGTGGAAGGACTGACATGGGGTGGTATATAGTCAGCCCCTTCCTGGGCTCCATTTTCTCCAGTTTTCAATGCAATGTTTGAACCTTTCATGAGTTCTCTTCACTGGGAAAAACTTCTGGGAAGGAACAAAAATCACAGATGGAAAACGACTGAAGGGCTGAAAAAGAGCTTCCTTAGCTGTACTGAGTTAACCTTCTGTGTGCGTGTCTGTGTGTGTGCACACATGTGTGTATACATGCATGTGTGTGCATATGTGTATGTATGTGTATGTGTGTGTATGTGTGCACAAGTGTGAGAATGTGTGTGTGTATCAGTATGTTTGTATGTGTGTGTATGTGTGCACAAGTGTGGGAGAGTGTTTGTGTGCGTGCACATAAGTGTTACATCTGGATTCACGGCACAGGGTAGGCTAGCACTGGGCTTGTCCTCATCCCCTGTCTTGTTTGAGACAGGTTATCCCTGTTGTTTCTCTGTATATACCTTAGGCTAGCTGGTCCCTGAGATCAGTGGGGTTCTCCTCTCCTCTCCCAGTCGGCTTTAGGAGTCCTGGGATTAATGATGCAAATGCTATTACACTCTTGCACACTTGTGCACACATACACACACATACAAACATATACACACTCTCACACTCATGCACACATACACACATACAGACATATATACACATATGCACACACATGCATGTGCACACACACACATGCACACACACACTTTATGTGTGTTCCAAAGACCTGAGCTCAGGTCTACACACCTGCGTGAAAGGGCTTCCCCCTGAGCCACGCCCTCAGTACTCATGGTTCTATTTAAAGAGACCTATACCATCTAGATCACTTAGTGGG
Organism: Uromys caudimaculatus; assembly: GCA_028551405.1. Taxonomy (NCBI): domain Eukaryota; kingdom Metazoa; phylum Chordata; class Mammalia; order Rodentia; family Muridae; genus Uromys; species Uromys caudimaculatus. Next base: position 78,879,052 of record CM052713.1, read on the forward strand.
AAAGGTGTCTGCTACCAAGCTTGGTGCTCTGAGCCCCATTCTCTGGAACCAACATGGCGGAAGGAGAGAACTAACTCCCATGAGTGTCCTCTAATCTCTACACCTATGCTGTGGCATAGACACTGCCCTTCCTAATCAATCAACCAACTAATCAACCAACCAACCATCAATCAATCAATCAATCAATCAACAAAGCAAAACATACTACATTATTATTATTATTTTCTTTTTTGAAAAATAAAGAGTTCTTATCTTCTGTAGAAAAGGACTAAGACATTTATAGTTAAAAATACTGTAATGTTGGAGAACATTAGGATGTAACATGTTTGGCCCTGAACTGACAGTTATCAGAAACAGATGGCAGGTACCCACGGATTTAAGATACGGTTTGTCTTATTTTTCTATCAGTTATACAGTTTTCAAAACAAAAAAAAGTGTAAAGCCCAAACCCAACAAGGCTCAGTGCAGGATTGTGCCGCCTAGGCCCTCACTCAGGGTGTTGGGCCAGGCTGCCTGTCATAGCTGCATAATCGCTGGGGGTAAATATGGAAGTTCAATAAGAAAGGCTACAGAGAGGCATTGGTTGGCCCTGAGCCCGGCGCTGCCTGGCTGTCATCTCGCTGTGAAGCCCATTTGCCCTCTATAAATAACAGTCTGTATGAATGCCCCGCTATTATAATGCACGTTTGCCACAGCTGCTGATTGTGTTTGTTTACGTAGCTAAGAAACCTTCTGTAAACATCACTACCTCAAAATTGCCCATGCGTCGGGGACATAAAGGGCCCTTCAAAAATATATTTGCAGATGACACACAGCCAGCTCTGGGGTGTCTGGGTGGCTGATGCCAGAATTTTCCAGGGTTTGATTTATGTTCAAAAATAGACTCACATGACTAGAAGGTTCTTGGGAGGTTGCCTCTAACTGCCACCCCCCCCCCCCAACTGCAGGCAGGACGGTCCTTGGGGAATGTGTGACTGTCCTTTATGTGTGTTGGTCAGACTTTGATGGGATCCCTTCATAGCATTAAGGACAGATAAGGTTTTGCTTCCTGCCTCCAAGGGGCGTGCTTTCCCCTACCCCCCCCCCCCTCCTGCATGCTATGCTGTCCTGGGACTCACCAAGTAGCTTTGGATGACCTTGAACTTCTGATCCTTCTGCCTCTGCTGTAGGAGGTTGGGGTTGCAGGCAGGTATCACCACACTCAGTTTTATGTGGTGCTGGGGATCCAGTCCAGGCTCTCTAGTGTGATAGGCAAGCAGGCCACAACCCATGCCCCTTAGTTTCATTTTCTACAATGGAACTGGAGTCTGTAGTGCAGCTGGTATTGGAACAGAAGGTTCCCACAAAGTAATCACTGCCTGTCCCGACAGCTGAGCTCCCAGCAGATTCTAGGCCTTGGTGCTCAGATCGATACAAGACAACTCAGGTCTCCTGAATATTGCCATTGTCAAGGTCGCCAGGAGCGCAGCGTGCGCATGACAGAAAGGGCCTGCTGATGTCCAAGTGCAGAGAATAAAAGACTGAAGTGCTCTTCCACAAACCGAATACCTATGCCCTGCCCTATGCCTGCTCCCACAAGGTTCAGAACATTCTGGAAGAGGGAGTGGAAAGATTGTGGGAGCCAGCAGTCAGGGAGGAGAGCCGTGAAACAATGTTTCCTGGACATGACAGCACTCATGAACTCACAGAGGCTGTGGCACAAAACCTGCACAGGATCTAGCCGGTCAACAGTACAGCGCAGAGGGGGCGGGTCCAGCGCGGAGGGGGAGGGGCTTACAAGGCCCTTCTCCAGTTAAGGAGCCCTTGGCAGTTGATGGCGGCTGGGAAGAGAAGAGTTCTTTTCAGGGCTGCAGACTTTCTCAAGCTTCGGTGACTATAGCACTGTTTAGACTAGTCGGTTATTGAGAGTCAAACAGGACAAAATATTAGAGGAGGTTGTGGTGGGGAGCTATCCAGAGTTGGGGGGCAGAGAGTGGGTATTGGCTATGATTGAGATATATTGTATACACTGTGTGGAGCTCCAAGGGAAAAAATAAGAGAATGGTTATGTTGAGCCTGATGGAGTGTGATTCAGCTAGCACAGACTCATTAATATAAACCCTGGACACTGTTGCTCACGGTCAGTGGGAACAGGCTTTTTGTAACTTTATTTTATGTACATGAGTCTATAGACTACATGCCTGCAATAGGATACTTGGAGGCCAGAAGAGGGCGCTGGATCCCCCGCAACCTGAGTTACAGGTGGTTAAGAGCCACTATCTCAGTGGGTGCTGAGAACTGAACCTGGGTCCTCTGGAAGAGCATCCAGTTTTCTTAACCACTGAGCCATCTCTCTGGCCCCGTGGGGACAGTCTTGAGAGAAGCCTTGAGCTCTTGGGAAGCTGTTCTGGGCCAGTACACCCTGGATCCTGACTTCTAGCCCTGCGCTCCAGTGAATAATCTGAACCTTCTTAATTCCTGTTCCCAAGGTTCACACAGTTTTCTTTTTCTGTGGCTTTGAGACATTGACTTTTTTTTCCTCCTTAAATTTTTTCCTCCCTTTTATTGCCTGTAAATCCCAATTGTGGCTTTCATTTTCAAAGAATGTGTCCTGCAGAAGTTATGTGTATGTGTGTGTGTGGGGGGGGACTGAACCCCTGTGGAGAGGTCCAAGACATGTCCAGCTCCCAAATGTCCCTAGAATATTCTAGAACACCTTTTTCTGTACTAACCATATTAGGAAACTATATACATATACACTCACACACATATACTATATACACACATATACATAAATATATGTGTGCATGTATATATTTAAATATATTAAAAATACATATTTTAAAAAAATCAATACTGTTGCCTTTTCTCACGAGCTGTAGAGGTCTGATTTTCTTTGCTGGCAACTTCCCAGGTGTGGGTAAGAACCCTCAGAAAGGCGAGCGCTCTGCTAGGCAAGTATCACTGTTAATTATCGTAAAGAGGCTGTTTCTCACTGCGGTTAGTCTTGTTCCGTACAAGCTGTCATCAGAGAGACAAGGCCTACCCCAGGGACAGTGCAAACATGATTTTCTTGCTCAGATTCATTTATATTTGGAGGCTGGGCTTTGGTTGGAGCGAGGGCAGAGCTTGGCTGCTGCTTGGAGATGGGAGCGAGAGGCACGGGTTCCTGTGTGCACAGGCCAGAAACAGGAAGAGTCACCTAGCGAGCATCCTCATGTCCTGTCCAGTGGGAAGGAACCTCCGTGAGGGCCAGTGCGTGCTGTGGGAGGCTCTGTCTCTGCAGACACCACTAGGCGGATTCCAAGTCCCTGTGCTCCCCCGGGGCGAACACCGGGTTGCTACTCTGCCAGACAGTGATAGCGTTCGCTATCTGAAGGGGGCGCCTTCCCTTCCTTTCCTAGCTGTTCTCTTCCTCATCTTTCTTCTTCTACTTCATTCTCTTCCTCCCCTCCTCCCCCTCCCTCCTCCTTCCCCTCCTCTCTCATCTGTTCCTTCCCCTCCCCTCCCTCCTCTCCCTTCCCCCTCTCTTTCTCCCCTCCCCCTCCCTCCTCCTTCCCCTCCTCTCTCATCTGTTCTTTCCCCCTCCCTCTCCCCTCCCCTCCCTCTCCCTCTTCTCTTCTTCCTTCTTTCCCTCTTCTCTCTCTCTCCTCCCCTTTCTTTTCCCCCCTTTCCCCTCTGCTTTAGTCCAATTATTACCTCGGGAGAACATAAAAAATTCAAGCCCAAGGTGCCACTAGCCCTGCCACCACCAGCGGGACCTATTTAGATTCCACAACATCCAGCCGGTGCAAACTTTTGCTTCCAGTCTATGCAAAATCCAGGCTGAAGCCTTTTAGGAACCCAGAGCTTGTGACTCAGAAGTCAGCAATAGTCTTTCCTCTCCCAGCGCTGGCTGGAGCTGCTCCCCCCACACCCCAGAGAGCTCCTTTCTCACTCCCTTTTCATGCTGAACTTACAGGCCTGTGCCTGACTCCAGGGCAAGTGCGAGATAAATGTGCAGCTGTCTCTTGTATCCCGAGGGCATCAATGCCAGGACTCCCCAAAGATCCCCAGAACCTCTAATTTGAAAGTCCCTCTCATAAAACAGTTGTGTTTGCACACACACTACACTCATCCACGGACTTTAGACCATCTTTAGATTATTATAATACAAAGTTATGTAAATATTTATGCTGCATTATTTAGGAAATGCTGGCAGTAGTAAAGAGAAAAACAATACCAGGTGCTTCTTGTTTTATTTATTTATTTATTTATTTATTTATTTATTTATTTATTTATTTATTTGAGACAGGGTTTCTCTGTGTAGCCCTGGCTGTCATGAAACTTTCTTTGTAGACCAGGCTGGCTTTGAACTCACAGAGATCTGCCTGCTTCTGCCCCCTCAGTGCTGAGATTAAGTGTGTGCCACTACTGCCTGGCATCAATGCCACATTTAAAAAAAACTGTGCTGAATCCATGGTTGGTAGAATCCATGAGCATGGGCTCTTTAGATATAGAGAGCCAAGTGTGTATTGTTATTCTTTAAAATTCTGTCTGCTCTGTGGAAAGGGGAAGTCCTGGGCCACTGAGACTCACATTTTTAGTTTGCTGAACTTTAAAAATTTATTGGAAAAGTTGTTCCTTTCCCAAAAGAACTACTTGGTAGGAGTTGTGACTTTGTCCTCTGTTAGTGTAGGAGAGAGGGAGACAGAAGCACAGGACCTTTCCCTTTGGAAAAGGTCCAGGTTAATGAAGAATGGACCAACCGATAGAGAACACATTTCCCCAGGACACAGGCCAACCTAGAGCTTTATGCTGGAGGCTTCCAACACAGCACTGGTGAATCAGGGGCTGGATTCGGACTTTCTGAGAGGTCTGCAGCTCCATTCAAGGCTTCTATTTTGAAGTATACTACCAATGTGGGCAGGATGTACTTTGTTCTCAGAATGTGAAGCACACGTGTAATTTACATGTGAGTACAGACAAGCAAAGAGCTGTTTCTCAACCCCTGAGAGTGAGTTACATGTTACATCTCTCCCAACCTGCTCATGACCAGTGTTGCCACCAGAAAGGTCTGTAGAATTCTGAGGAACAAACCTTTAGCCCCTTTCCCCTTCTACTGGAAAGGAAATGTCTGCTAACGGTTGGGAGGGTCAGGTGTAGAGAGACCTAACACAGGAAGAAAGAATAATTCAACGGGTCTTATGAAAGATAACCAAAGAAGGGGCAAAAATGGCAGTTTTATTAAGGTTTTTTCCCTCACTTTTTTTTTCTTGAGAGGTCTAACTCTCCCCCTTTGGCTTGATAACAAATAGCTACAAATATTTAAATAAAAAAAAAAAACTCTAAAATCATTCAAAATAATCTTCAGACACAGGTCAAAATCTAATTTCATTAAGTAGTTGGAGGTTTAAGATACATTAAAAATTCACCATTAATTTGCTTTCTAAGTAGCTTTAAAGAAGGTGACTGGGCAGCTGCAGAGATGGTCCAGCAGTTTGGAGCACTGGCTGCTCTTGCAGAGGACCCTGGTTCAGTTTCCCAGCGCCTACTGTGCCGCAGCTGTCACTCCAGTTCTAGGGAATTTGGTGCCCTCTTCTTGCCTCTATGGACACCTGGCATGAACGCAGCACACATACATACATACATACATGCAGACGAAACTCTTACACACATAAAAACAACAACCATGTCACCAACCAAATCTTAAGTTTAGGATAGTTAAAAAGCAAAATGGTTAGACATCCCATGTATTTAAGGTCAGAGGACACGCAGACACAGTATTCGGCACCAGAGAGTCTCAGCTGAATGTGTTTCTCACTGATAACCCAGGGTAACACCCATCTTACCTGTGGCTTCCACCATTCCCTCCAGGATGACCACAATCTCCAGTTCCTCTTTAGGCAGCTGGGCTTTGGAGATCTCCCAGAAGGGACTCTGTTGGTTAATTTCATGGCTAATAATTAATGGTGACACCAGAAAGAGCCGGTCGTCCCCTGTGTAGTACCCTACGTTGATATCCGTCTGGTTGAGGGGAATGAACTCCCCCTCTGAAGTCTGTTTGGATTTGATCAACTTGGCTCTGATGGAGGCCTCCACAATGTGGGAATTCCTCAAGTCCCCTACCCGGAACATTAGGCACAGTTTCCCATCCCGCATGGAGATCACTGCGTGGGTGGAAAAGACCAGGGTCTCTGCCCTCTTCTTGGGTTGGGATATTTTCACAAACATACATCCTACCATGAAGGCGTTGACAATGGACCCCAACACAGACTGGATTAAGAGGAGAATAATTCCCTCGGGGCACTTGTCCGTGATGACCCGGTAGCCATAACCGATGGTGGTTTCTGTCTCTATTGAGAATAAAAAAGCAGAGACAAACCCGTTGAGGTTGGTGACACATGGAGTCCACGAGGGGTCCTCTATGTGGTCCATATCTCCCCGGATGTATGCGATCAGCCACCAGATCATTCCAAAGAAAAGCCACGTCACCGTGTAGACCATGACAAAGATCAACAGGTTGAACCTCCACTTTAGGTCCACCAGGGTCGTGAAGATGTCCGTCAGGTACCGGTACGTCTCCCGTACGTTGCCGTGGTGGACGTTACACTTCCCGTCTTTCCTCACGTACCTCTGGATTTTCCTTTTGGTTCTGTCTCGACTGATGTGTCTTGGCAGGTCGTCCCTGGCCTGCTTAGGCAACTTTGGCTGGTGAATGGCCACCGGACTTTCCACGTCCTGGTCCATGGAATCGCCCTCCAGGACGTTAGCTAGTTTGAAGGGGGAAAAAAAGAGAGTCCAAATGAGATGATGTTTTTTGTTTATTTGTTTTGTTTTGTTTTGGTTTTTGGTTTTGTTTTTTTCAGGTAATGGAATCACATACTTAGTCTATGGCAGGAAACCCAATACCATTTTGCACTAAGGAATTAGGTTAACAAAGCCAATCTCACTTGGCATCCTCTGGAGAGGTCCTCAGTTGACTTCTGGGTGCTGAGGTCTAGCATGTGCAAGTCCTTTGTCACCCAGCCCACCAGGATGGAGCTCAGAGCTGTGGCATTGAGCCCCTGTCACGCTGTGCCTGCTCTCACGGACGAACACCTCCGTTTCCTGACCGTGTCTGAGGGGCTGAAGCATGGGAGAGGCTGCAGGCTCTTTACAGAGGAACCTTAGGATTCAAGCAGTCCTGGCTGTACCACTCAGCATTACCCATGTCTGCCTGCTGTTATGAGCTGAACATATGTCCCCAAACATACAGGTGAAGCCTGAACGTCCAGTGTGAATGTCTTCAGGGATCAAACATTTTGGTAGTTTATCATGTCAACTTGGTTAGATTTAGAATTACCATGGATATATCTATAAGGATGTTTCCAGAAACATTCAACTGAGGAGAAACTGAGGAGTCTGTGGTGAATGTGGGCACCATTCTCCCCGACTGGGGCCTACACTGAATAAACAGAAGGAAGGAAAGAGCAAAGTGTGGACATTTTGTTTCCCTCTGCCGAGAGGGATACAATGTCACGAGAGGGATATAATGTCACGACCACCTCACACTCCCGCAACCAGGCCTTAAAACTTTGAGCAGAAAGAAACTTCATTCCGTAAGTTGCTCTCCCTAAGTGCTCTGTCATAGCAATGAAAGAAGTCATGAATACAAGCTTCAAAGAGATAATTACAGGCTGAGCAGGCCTAAGCTAATACAACCTACAATTTTTGAAGAAGAGAGATACCAGGATACATATGAACAAGAGGAGGCCACACAGAGTGAAAGACACTGTCTCTAAGACAGACAGATGGACAGACACACATGTACACACACACACACACACACACACACACACACACACACACACAGAGAGAGAGAGAGAGAGAGAGAGAGAGAGAGAGAGAGAGAGAGAGAGAGAGCACCCTGTAGAGAACTTGACCTTGGGCTTCCAATCTCCAAGACAGAATGGTGAGACAATGAATATATCTACAGTCCTTTACAACAGCTTGAACTGGCACACCCACTGCCCAAACCCACAGCCTCCATTTCTCATGGGGTCATACAAGGGAAAATGAACCCTCACAGGTGTCAGGAACCGACATGGTTTGTCCTTAAACATACTTTTGTAATAGATTGCTTTGCTACTCTTTCTGTTCAGGGCAAGCATTTGAGCAAGATCTTTATGTACTGTTCAAACTTCAGGGCTTAAGCATTTTCCTGGATTTTTCGGGTAAGGATGCATGTCTCATGCTTCAACGGTTGATCCAACGCCAAGGTGAAAAAAGAAGCATGGAGAAACATTCTCTCTCTGTGTATTCACACGTTTGGTTCGCTTTCTGCCTCAGCTCTGAGCATCTGTACTTTGGCATGTGGAGTTATTTCTTTCTGATGGCCGTCTTGAAGAATGTACCAGTTAGCAGTGCATTAGGGAAGCTCTCTCAGTTGCAGAGTGCAAAGGGAATTTTAGAACGGACTCTGCTATTAAATGCACAGAAGCCTTTAATGTCTGCAGTGACTTGTTTAGCCAGTGATTTTGGAGCTGCTGAAAGTTTTATGAACAATCTCTCCCCCGGGTTTTCACTACAGCCCTTCAGTGGAGCTAGGCATTTGCTAGTTGTGGCTGAGTTTTCCTCTTGGTTCAGGAAGAAGTGAGGTCTGGTGAGAAACAGTCACCCATCTGAATAAGAAAACAGCCAGAGCTGGGACTTGAGTGGTACCCACTTATAAAATAACCTTGCTTGTCCATTTAAAATCCATTGCATGGATCAGATTTTCAATTTCTATCCAAGGAAGCACTGAATCTATAGAGCCGACGGGCGGCTTGATAGCTTTGTCCTTTAGATCATTGACCTCAATGGCTCTTCAGTTTTAAACAAGAAAATTTGCCCCCGCCCCAACTGGTACAGGGGCTGGAGTGGAGGGGCAGGGAGGCCCAGAGCTGCTTAGGTATGTAGGTGGAGGGTCCTGCCAAAGCCCTTTTCCTGTGGGATGCTTTTGGTCCTGGAGGATTTCCCCTGAGCTCCCACTGTTTATCCTTCCTCAGTGGCCTCTAGATAGGATTCTATGTGGTTGACCACTGAGATCAAACTGCGGCAGTCTGGGAAGGCTTTGTCTGTAAGCTCCCAGAGACCCCAGCAGGCCGGAACCATACAGAGGTCTGGACCGCTGGCAGGTATGATGCAAGGCTGCTCTGAACCTTTACCTCTCTGAGTCCTGAGGTGGAAAGAGAGGCTTTGTATGTTAGCTGCCACCTTCTGGGCATTTCCTACACTGACACACTGGAGGGGATTGGTGTCCAGCTGGAAGCTGCTTCCCCCCATTTTTGACTCTAGCTTTGCTCCAGGTATTCATTGTGAGTGGAGGACCCTCTCTGAAAGGCTGAGGATCTGATGGTGCTCTGGCAGCCTGTGGAGACTGTCTGCTGACTCCTTGGGAAGCACTTCCCATTCTCTTTGTATTCAGGGCTCAGAAGGGTATGGATCACAGCAAGGCAACCAAAGGGAGGCAAACTCTGGGCCCTCAGTTGTTACCTTTCAATTTAATTGTTTTTTCCTATCACTGTGACAAGATACCCAACAAAAGCTCTCCAGGGAGGAAGGGGTTAATCTTGGCTCACAGTCTGAGTGTGAGCTCCCTCAGTGGGGGAAGGCATGGTGGCCGAGCCCGTGGCACTGGTTACATCGTCTGATGAGTGCTCATGTTAGCATCTTTCTCCCTATACGGAGTCTTATGTTGGCTGCTTTCTTGCTTTTATGACCCCATCCCATGAGATGGGTTTGTCCAGAGGTACAGTAGGTGTCATCTGCCCCAATTAACCAAGTCTAGAAATTCCAGAGGCTTGTCTTCTAGGTGGTTCTAGACCCTGTCACGGATGGTGACAACCATCACCCCTATGGAAAGGGGCGTGCAGTTCCCCTCCCTCACCCTCCCCTCACCCTCAACACGTTTGTCATAAACACCAACCAGATGTCTAAAGAGTGGGAAGCCCTCATGATTGGAACAAGCTCAAACATGCAGGCTTCGAGAGAACTAAAAAACACGGCCAATGAAGACAAGGGGCAACAGCTGCTGAATGAAGACCCAGTCAGAGGGTTCACTTGCTCAATTAACTTAAAACCGGCTAACCTGGAAGCCACACTTGACCCTGCTCATTTTGATAACACTCGAATGTGTGGATTATGGTCTTGGTGTCTTCTCAGGAACTGTCAAGGCCCCATTAGATGCTGCAGAAACCAGATGGACAACTAAGGTAGGACCAAAGACTGACTTGTCCGCCATTATAGCACTCTGCCTGGGCTTGATCCTGTTCTACACTGTTCTGGGCACAGATCTGCCTATCACGCGAGAAGTGCTTTGACTGAGGCTAGAACTCAGAGCTCACCAAGGCTAAGATGCTTGCACATCAGAGGAAAATATCCATTTAAAAATTACATCCATCATTCATTGATGAGGACCCAGCATTAGGTGCCTCACCCCCATGTTGATGAAGACTTGCTGTGTCCTGTGTCATAGTCTGGTCACTCTGCTCAGTGCTGCCTCCTTCTGGCTTGAGTCAGGCAGCTCCAGCTGAGGTCCCAATAAACACTTTGCCTAGTTGGTAATGTGTGACTTGGCTTCATTTCCATTGGTTCTGTGGACAGAGTCCTGCCACCTGGTGTCTAGGTGGTCTCAGTGACAGTCATGCTCTATCTGAGGTGGGGTACGGCTTTCAGGACCAAGGTTTTAAACAGGAGACAATGTCCCTTCTTATATTTTCCCCTTTCTAAGGTATGGAGGTCACAGAAGTCCAGAGGTGAAAGAACCTGGGTCCTGAACAGTACAGGGAACTGTCATCTGTCTAGGAGCAAGAAAAACCAGGGCTGTGGTTGGCCATTTATATTTAGCCTCTGCTATCAAGTCTGTCTCTATGTTTACAGCCCGGGAACATACAGTGCCTCTAAGAAGATGGAAGAGTGGCCAGGCAGGGAGGTAGTTAAGAGAAAGACTGAAGAAAAGCAAGGATGGAATGCCTGTGCCTGTGCCTGTGTTGTTTGTGAGAGTTAGCATGTGGTTAATTGAATGCTCTGCTTAACGTGAGGGAAGTGTAGATGCTCCAGTTCAGTGACTTCAAAAGCAAGCAAAGGGAGCCAAGCCTCCCGGGCCTGTGCTGAGAATGTTGTCGGGGGGGGGGGGGCTCCTTCCTCTGAGGCAGGAGGCGCTGACCACACACCTCGTGGAATACTGGGGAGTGGGCAGAAAGAAGACCCAAAGAGGACAATACGGGGAGGGAAGAGGCTGATGTCGGAAGCTGGGTGCCCAGAGGAAGGGTAAAGGCCAGGGGAGTACGGCACAGGGTGGGCTGGGTATGGGACCAAGGGCAGCTCCATGACTGTGTCCACAACATCGCAGGAACCATGTCCAGGGAGAAGGCCCACTGCAGCTGTGAGCTGTGAGCAGTGCCCACGTGACCATGTGCAGATGTGTTCAGAGGAATTGTAGCAGGAGGCGCCACCGGTGGCATTCAGCAGTTCTCGCTCTTACAGTGCGTGTGTGTACTTGAGGGATGATCTGAGTGACATTTCCAGAGCATTCCTAGCTGTGTGGCAGTGCAAGCTGCAGCTGGGTCGGCGAACATTTCTTCTGCATCTTTGCACAGCCCAGGAAGCAAATGGCTTCTTGTGAGCTGGGTGAAGGAGTAGTGTCCCCACAGACCCAAGTGTCTGAACGCTCAGTTCCCAGGTAGTGACAATGTTTGGGAAGGTGATATGGGACCTTTAGGAGGTGCAGTCTTGCTGGAGAAAGTATGCAGCTGGGGATAGGATGGAGTTTGAGGATGTATAGTCTTCCCCTCCTCCCACCCTGATAAAATATGATCTCTCTGTTTCCTAATTGCCAGCCTCAAGTTCCTGCTGCTGAGGGGTGGGTCCTGTAGGAACTCGCAGTGCCAGTGACTGGCTGACCGGGCCTGCAGGAGGAGGATCCCCGGAGGGGCTCTCACAGTGTTGTCAGGAAGAGGGTTAGTGACAAGCACACAGTTCCCGCCAGGTTGGGCAGGTTCAGTACTTCAGGCAGTGACCTCTGTGCATGGAAATGAGGCTCCTTTCCTGTTGAACATGTCTTGCTAGATGAAAAGGTATACACTCCACAGAATGGGAGAGGGCATATTCCAACATCAGGCATTCTACAGGGCATTAGTAGCCAGGAGACAGGAGGGACCTCATACAGTTGAAAAACCAAGAACCAACCCATTTGGAAATGGTCAAAGAACTGGAGACATTTCTCTAAAGGAGGTGTGCACAATAGCCACTAAGCCCATGAGCGGCATTCAGCTGCTAGGCATTAGGAAAATGCAAATGAAAACATAATGAGATACCAATTCACTCACATTACCAAGGCTATTATAAATAAGGGAGAAAATTACAAGTATTTGTGAGAAGCTCACATACATTGCTGATAGGAATGGAATATCCGGTAGCCACCATGGAAGACACCATATTGGTTGCTCAAAAGCACACCTAATGGAGCTGGAGAGATGGCTCAGCAGAGGACCTGGGCTCAATTCCCAGCACCTTCATGTTGGCTTACGTCCATCTAGTTCCACGGGATCTGATGTCCTTTCCTGGCCTCATCCTGGACCAGGCGCATCCATAGTCTACAGACAGGCAGGCAGGCAATGCCCCCTCCCCCCCAAAAAAGGTTAAATAAAAAAGACCCGGACTGATCACCTGGTCCAGCAGTGCTGCTTTGAGACAGGAACCCCCCAGAATGGAAAGCAAGGGCTCAGGTGTTTGCTTGTGTGTTGACCTTCTCAAAAGCCTCATTCACAAAAGCAGAGAGGCAGAGATAACCCAGCCGCTCAGAACAGATAAACAGCAAGAGAAGCAGACGCAGGAGGCAATCCGCTCTGGAAAGGAAGGCAAGTCCTTTCGAGACTCGCTGAGTGACCTTGAAGATGTGGTGCTGACTGAAGGAAGACAGAAGCCAAATCGCAAACAATGTGACCCCACTTCTGTGAGGAAATATGGGGAGCCAGAGTCTAGAAAAGCACATAACAGGAGCCGGAGTTGTTCAGGACGATGGGAAGTTTCAGGAAAGGTTAGCAAGGGTGATTTCAGAACGGCACATTGCACTCTTGTTCCTGAACTGTGGGCATAAAATGGCTTGGATGTTAAATCTAACACTGTGTATACTTTACCTCAGTAGGACTTCCTTAAATAGTCCCCTAGAGGTTTCAAAGACACTGGTCACCACAGCTTGTCCTCTGCTGCAGCCCCCACCCCCAAATAAAGCAGGGCTGACCCTCAATACTGAAAAGTTGGGCTTCTTGCCACATGAGACCTGCTGCTGAGCTCCAAAGGGAGCCAAAAAATGTCAGAAACTTGAGAAGAAACATCCTCTGGTCAGAAGGAAAGTGTTTGTCCTGCCTCCCCCCCTCCGTCCTCCCTCCCTTTCTCCCCCCCTCATTCTTTGCTTCCCCCTCCCCTTCTCCTCTTTTCCCTCCCTCTTTTTCCTCCCTTTCTGTAAACCTTACAAAATGTAAAACTCTCAGGGTTGCCGAACCCTGGATTAGAGGGGATGCTCTAGAAGAAATGACTGAATCAAGGAAGAAGCCACCGGTGAGCGGGGGCGGCCATGGCCTGGGCTGAAGAAGAGGTGGAGCCAACAGAACCTGGGAACTAGTGAGTGTGTGTGTGGGGTTAGTGTGTGTGTGTGCAGTGAATGTGTGTATGGACAGTGAGTGAGTGTGAGTGTGGTATATGTGTGTTTGCAGTGAGTATGTACATGTGTGTAAGGGCAGTCAGTGTGTGTGGGCAGTGAGTGTGTATGTGTGAGTGTATGTGTGAAGTATATGTGTTTGTGGGGTAGTGAGTGTGTGTAGGGGCAGCCAGTGTGTGTTCAGTGAGCGAGTATGTACATGTGTGTGTACGTGTGTACGTGTGTACGTGTGTGTGTGTGTGTGTGTGTGTGTGTGTGTGTGTGTGTGTGTGTGTGTGTGCAGTAGCTGCAGAAACAGCAGATGAGGAGAGGATGGAGCTGGTTCACTTTGAAGCATCTGAAGACGTCCAGGTGACCTGTCTGGAAAGAGTGTGAGGTGAAGGCAAGCTCTAGACCTGGGAGCCACCCATGTGTGTGAGTAGAGAGCTGTAACTCCGGGTGTGGGTGCTAAGTTGTGGGGGAGGGATGGTGCCAAGTGAGCAGGGAATGAATTAGAGATCAGAGAGTGAGAAGAACAGGTAGGGCACAGAACCCGGATAACAGTTACATTAAGAACCCAGGAGAAGGACTGGGCAGGGGCTGGTGTGTGCTGAGGCAGAGGGGCCTTGGCCGGAAGCCGGATGTTACCACAGGGTGCAGGACGGCAAACAGCATTCAGGGGTCTCGTCTAGCACGTGCTGGGGACAGCGGTGGCCCACTTGGACTGCAAAGAGACTCTTCTCTATTTATACATCACAGTGAATTCTAGGCAGATCAAGGATTTGAATGCAAAACATGAAACTACAGCCCAAAGTGTGGAAGACATTATTTTTACAAGTAACACCAAGAGTTGAGAAGGCCCTCTTTAAAGCCACATTAGGAATCTAGGAGCTCCACTAAAAAATGGGTATTTTTGGCAACATAAAAATTTAAATGTCTATTAAAAAATATAGGAGGACAAATCAGGAAAAATATTTGCAAAATGCAGCATGCAAAATGCAGCATGCATGCTCCCCACTTATGAAATCGCAGTTACCTAGAAAAGTGGCGACAGAGAGGAGATAAGGCATTTCTGAGAGAAGAAATATACAGAGGCAGAAAGCTCAGGATGTGCTGGTCAGCCACAGCAAAGCAAAAGCAAAGCAAATAGATAGCATTGCAAAACCAAGCAAACCAAGATTAACAGGAAATACTGTATGTTAACACCATTGTCTTTCAACAGTTCTCATGAAAACACTGTTGTGGATAACAGCAATGGACTAGTAAGTGGCTGTAACTGAAGAGTTTGTCCATATGTCACAGTCTTCCAGGGTCTGTAACTGATCATCTTTCCAAGATGGCTGACACTTAAAGTCCTGACCACTGCCTCCCAGATTTCCGTCACTGTATCTTGGCCTTGCTTTCCATGGTTCTTTCCACCCCCAGCATGGGAGACGTGGCCCTCTGGCCCTGACCTTGTCCACGCAGCAAACCTCCAATACTATTCCTGAGGGAATGAGGGAGCAATGTATTCAGTGACCTGGCTAACGGTCTGCACGCAGTGTTGCGGGGAGATGCGGTTTTGGAAACATGCGCCCACTTTGCATATGCTGCTTTTGTGTGCTCGTGAATGTGTATTGTATGCATATAGAAGAACATCCAAAATATGGATTTTTGATCCACTTCTGAGCTGTAAGTTTGTGTGGGTGTTTACTTTCTCTTTCAATTTTCTATATTTGAATTTTTCCCTTGATATTTTTCTTTCACTTAAAAATACCAGTGTTTTTTCTTTCTTCTGATTTTATCATTCCAGTCATGTGTTGTATAAGATACCAAGACAGTCCCTTGTACTTGGTGATCAGAGTTCACTGGTTTGGGTTGAAGAGTGTCCTCCCCAAATTCATGCCCACCCCAAGCCTGGAAATGTAGTCTTACTCAGGAAAGGGTCTTTGGGTGTCTTAGTCAGGGTTTCTATTCTTGCGCAAACATCATGACCAAGATGCAAGTTGGGGAGGAAAGGGTTTATTAAGCATACACTTCCATGCTGCTGTTCATCATGAAAGGAAGTCAGGACTGGAACTCAAGCAGGTCAGGAAGCAGGAGCTGATGCAGAGGCCATGGAGGAATGCTGCTTACTGGCTGGCTTGCTTCTCCTAGCTTGCTCAGCCTGCTTTCTTATAGAACCCAAGACTACCAGCCCACAGATGGTACCACCCACAAGGGGCCCTCCCCCCTTGATCACTAATTGAGAAAATGCCTTACCGCTGAATCTCATGGAGGCATTTTCTCAACTGAAACTCCTTTCTCTGTGATAACTTCAGCTTGTGTCAAGTTGACACACAAAACTAGCCAGTACATTGGGGAATTAAGTAGTTTAAGGAACAAGGTGAAGTTGGATCTACACCCAATTGGACGTCTCATAGGGGCAGGGCACAGCAGAGATATAGAGCTGGCCACTTGATGGTGGAGGTAGAGAGTCAGCAGAGTGCTGTGGCCAGAGGTCACATGAGAGCATCTGGCCACCTTTCAGCGTGTAGAGGGAGCACCACCCTGCCTATGCCTAAACTTGGAACTCTGACACCCAGGACTGAGAGAAAACAGGTTTCTGTGACTTTGAAGCTATCAGTTCACAGTACCATGTTGTGGTTTCCCCAGGAATCGAACACTAGGGAGGTGTGGATGGAATGGCAGGTCTAAGCTGGGTTTAGCGTACAGAGTGAGAAGGTTGAGGCCAGGAGGGGTGGTGGAGATGGAGCAATGAGAGGCGAGACAACTGGAGGGACTCGTGTGTGTGAGCATGGACTCGTGTGTGTGTGAACATGCGTGCCTGTGAATGGGACAGGCCTGACAACCAGCTGAGACAGAGCCTAATGTGTGGGACAATGGAACACTAGGGACATTTGCCTCAGGGTTTCCACTCTGCGGGAACCTCAGGTTGGCTCTGTCGAGAGAGTGTATTTCATAGACTGCCTAGCCATAGACTGGGTCCCAGGGACACTGTACCATTCCCAGTACCCCAGGTGGAGCCTATGTACAGACCAACCAACTGTGGCTTAGCACACAGTGGAATGCCATTCGGTCTAAAGAGAAGGGAAATTTTGACACACAGATGAGTCTTGAGGTCATGATGCAAACAGAAGTTAGTCACAAGGGAACAAATACGGACAAGCCCAGCATCCACCACGGCAGATGCAGTCCCTCAAAACATTCACTTTCGAGACAGCAGCATGGTGGATGCTGGGTTGGGGCTGGGGAGTTGCTGTCTCAGCGACTACAGAGGTTTTGTGTGGGAAAATGGAAAAGTTCTAGAGATGGATGCTGGTGATGGAGGCAGAGTAGCTGAGCTTGAGCAGCGCCCCTAGACACAGTGAAAGTGTGGAGGTAGCTTAGCCACTGGAGAGCTTGCCATGGGAGTTCAAGGACCCAAAGTCCCCAACACTCCTTTGACAAAACAAAACAAAACAAAACCGAGAATAGTGGTGCTTGCCTGTAAGCCCAGCTCCTGGGCTGGGGTAGGGCCAGAGACAGGAGGATGTCTTTGGTCAGGCAGCTTAACTGAATTAATGGTCTCCAGGTTCACAAGTCTCAAGCTGTAGGATGGAGAGCCATCCAGGGGATACCTGGCAGTGCCCTTGGTTTCCATGTGGCATGTGGACACATGCCGTGCACACCTGCACACATGAGTACACACAGGAATGTACAGTGGCGAGTTCTACATTACAAAACGGAAGCTGTGTTAAAAAAAACCAAATAGACGTTGGAAGCAGGCTTCCCTTATGAGGTAGGTTTCCATCTCACCCCCGGGGAAGGTTTGTGAAGCACTGTGGCACCACAGAGGGTAGAGAGTGGGTTGTTCCCTTTCATTCTTCACTGCACTCTCCAAATTCTAACGAGGCCCTGATGGCCCTAGGCATGTAGCAAGTGTTTGTAGTATGAAGGATGTGCAGAGAGGGTCACGTGGAGAGAGGGAGAGCCAATCCCCTCCAGACACACAGGGAAAAGTGGCTCCTCTGAGTTGTGTTTGCAGCTCCTTCTCTGATGCCGGTTTCCAGCTTTCGGTCCTTATCTGGGATCTCATCCTGCAGGGTTGGTGATGATGCGTGTCGCTTGCTTGTCTGTTCTGTCCGATGTACCATGTGAAGGTGAAACTTTCCAGAGTGTTCTGCACCTTGAGCTTGGATGACCTCTGCAGATGATTTTAATCAGAAGTCTAGACAGACACTCAAGTTTAAAGTCACAGGTGTGTGTGATGAAGTGAGTCTTATCTCACAGTGGGGACTTGTGACAGCTGCAAAGGGCAAAGGAGCCTGTTAGAAACTTAGCTTGGGGGGAATCCCAGGACACAGATGTAAATTTAGAATGTCTAGTACCCTGTTGTAAGGTCAGAACACTGATGCTGGCTTTGTGTAATGTGTAGATATTGCCTGAAGGAGCTAAATGACAGCTCACCTTGGGCTGGATAAAGGAGATGGACACACAGTGATTTTTTTTTTGAAAGTCATCTCAGGATTCAGACTGCAGCAAGAACCTTTGGGAGCCTCTTGGGATCACCAGTCTGTTGTGCAAGTAGTCATTGTTGTGGATAGCCCTGGGGCTGTTTGTATTTTGATGCTAATTCTGCCCTCCTGGGCGGGGAGGGGGGAGAGGGGGCTTCAGACAAGGAGTGAGTTACATGCTCATGTGACTTCTTGTGAACCAATCCCCTAATGAATAAAGGAGCCAATCACTGGGTGAGTAGGAGGGACTTCTGGGTTGGAGGGAGGAAGACAGGAAGCAGGAGAGAAGAGGGCCCTTTTGGAAAAGGAACAGCATAAGGGGTAAGGTGTAGCTTCTAGAGTCTCCTGGTATCATGGTGGATCCTCAAGGATTCTCCTCCAGAGGACTTAGATTTAATTAGGCTTATGAGATTAGGTTTCAGTTATTGTGCCCAGAGATTGAGTTACCATTGTTTCTGACCTTAAGTTTGTGTTGTGTTTTCTTTCACGTGTCAGCTCATCTCGGTTCAAGAGAGAAAGGCCTGGCAGCAGAGTGTGGGTTTGCCTGATGTGCACCACTAAGGCCCTGGGGGATTTGAAGCATGGGGCTGGCGTGGTAGCAACCCGCGAGCTGGGTGGAGAGACCATGGGGCTCTTAGTCAGAGCTCCACAAGATAAAAGCAGGTCCACCATTGCTCACTAGTGCATGGTTGGCCAGCCCGCCAGGGCTGAGAGAACCAGGGCATAGCATGGGAACACGCCATATTCTTTCTTTATAATATTTCCCGCAACAGTTATTGCCTGGCTGAGAAGCCAGAAGACCCAAACTAGGTGTCTGTCAGCCAAGCCTCCACCCCTCACAGCCCCAGCTCTGCTCACAGGAAGGACGCCCTTGGTAATTCACCAGGGCTTAGTAAGGTCATCCTTTCTAGAGCTGTGGGCCTCAGTAGACTTTCCTCTTTTTTCTTTGTTATTCAGCACATAGAAAGTGAGGCCCCAGGCAACCAGGAAATGGGGTTTCCTGGGATCCACTCTGTAGTCATCACCTTCCCATGTTTTTAGAAGTGACTGCTGCAGACTTGTTTTCTCCTGGGGACCCTGTGTTGGTGGCTTCCTTCCTAGAGCAAGAAGGCCAGCCTAGCTGAATCAGTGTGTGTGTGTGTGTGTGTGTGTGTGTGTGTGTGTGTGTGTGTGCATGCGTGTGCATGCATGTGCATGTGTGTATACCTGGGGAATTTCAGTTGCTCCCTGACACTGGGACCTACAGCCTTCAAGAAGAGGTAGGGTGCCCACCTGCTGGGCTGCTGGAAGAATCAGGGAGATATAATGCGTGTGTGTAAGCAGGCTAGTGTGCCAGCTGGGCTGATAAGAATCCTGTTCTGGAGCCATGTATATCTACTCAGGCCACTTCTTCCTCTGAGGCTCTGAAATGGGACTAGGGAGACTGTCCTCTGTGCCAGCACTTGGGAGGCTGAGGAAGATGCGACTTCTGTGGGGGCATCTGGGTGCATAGTAAGTTGCAGGCAAGCCAGGGCTGTATATAAGAAGACCCTCTCTCAAATGGAACCAAACTGAACCGAACCAACTCAGCCCAACCCCACCCAACCTCTTCATTGAGGAGTGACCATGAGAAATAACTGTATTGTTGAATACAGACATGAACACATGGTGGCCGTTGCTCCCGAGTCTGTCCTAGGAGGGCACCATTTCTAAGTAGAATAGTCACTATTTTAATAAATTCAAGGTTGCCCTGGAAATTGTGTGAAACCCAGAAACAGTCTAAGACACAGATGGGAAGGCCCATCTGGAAGCTCAGAGTGGGGCCTGGTGACACAGAACTTGTGGAAAGTCCCATGTGGTTGTGTTCTACGCTGTGGACGAAAGCCCACTGATGTTCTAGCACATAAAAAACTGAAGTCCACAGTGGCTGAAGTCATTGGCGAAGGCTTCACAAAGGAAGTGGAAAGGTTGGCTTGCAAAAAGGAAAGAAGAAAGTCAACCTTGACCAAACGTCTATTCCACATCAATCACTGGACAGGCCCAGTTGTGCTGACCACAGGAAGTGACAACCACAGGAAGTGACGACCAACCTTACACCTGAGGAGGGAGACATACAGAATTCAGGTGCTTTCTAGAACGGACACAGTTTATGACTTGTGGGGATGAGAGGCAGAGCTGAGGTCTGCCGCGCAAAGTCTCCACTTCTAGCACTGAAGATAGGTGAGAGATAGCATGTTTGTACATGTGTGCATATGCATGTATATGTATGAATAAGTGCACATGTGAGTTCATGTGCGTGTATATGTATGAGAATGTGCGCATATCTGAGTGTATGTGTTTGCATGCATAAGAATGTGTACACATGTGAGTATGTGTATGAGCGTATGGATATGTGAGGGGGGACGGGTGAGAATGTTAGCATATGTGACTGTATGTATGGACATGTATGTGTATATGTCCATATGTATGAGAATGTTCAAATTGTGTGTGTGTGTGTGTGTGCATGTATATGTGCATGGATTGTATATATGTGTGGCAATGTTATTGTATGTGAGTGTGTGTGCGTGCACATATATATGCCCATGTTGTGAAATATACATACTCAATATATATATACACATGTGCATACACACCTGTGTATCTACACAATGAGAAGAATCTTTATTCTCTCCTGTATCAGTGGGGTGGAGACCCCGGAGCATGGCAGTTTCTTAGGTTCATTCTAATTATTGATATACCTGTGTGGAAGGTGGCCCCATGGATTTGAGATGGGTCTAGTACCCGGCCTGGGGCCGCCCAGCTGGAACTAGCCTAGTCAAGATGCATATCTCTAAGTTCAGGGTGTGCTTACGGAAGTGTGAAGTTCCCAGGTACTGAGAGGGATAGTGAACTGTCCCAGAGGTGAGTGGAGAGGGATGATTGGAGGGCTAGACTAAGCATACACCTGAAGAGAGATCCACAGAGGGCTGAGTGAGTAGAGGGAGCAAGGAGAGAGGGAGGAGGGAGGAGGGAGGGGAGGAGGGAGGGGAGGAGGGAGAGGAGAAGGAACAGTCCTGAAAAGAAGGAGGTTCTGCTGTCTGCCAGAGCCCAGGACAGAAGGCTGGGGTGTGCCTCTGACAGAGAAGAGGCCCTGCGGATTGCACCCAGGAAAACACTGAAGGCCTGCACAGGATGGTCAGGGAAAGATGGTATTGCCCGTGACGCGTCAGAAGATTTTTTTGTCTGAAGTAGAGGAAGTTGGCAGAGTAGTTGCTGGGGACAGCAAATGCAGACCTGGTTTTCCAAATGATGGAGAGAGACTGATGGTGGCCATGGAGCAGTCCTGTCTGTCAGGGGAGCAGCAAGGTCTGAGAGAGAAGAGTCACCCTATCTGCAGAAGGTACCTCAGCTCCTCACTGAGATGGAGACAGCCCTTCCACCCTCCATGCTTCCGTGGACTGAGGCCACCCACTCTGACGGACACAGGGGTGATGGGATGCCCTAGCATGAGTGTGGACTCTTTCACCGCAGACTCCCATGATTGGACACTTGGATCCCTGCTGATGGTGCTATTCTGGAAGGTCATGCAACTTTTAGGAGGTAGAGCCTCACAGGAGGAAGTGACTCACTGGAAACAAGCCTAGGGATTGGAGTCTGGCTTTCCTCCCTG
Organism: Uromys caudimaculatus; assembly: GCA_028551405.1. Taxonomy (NCBI): domain Eukaryota; kingdom Metazoa; phylum Chordata; class Mammalia; order Rodentia; family Muridae; genus Uromys; species Uromys caudimaculatus. The sequence continues at coordinate 78,900,773 of CM052713.1, forward strand.
TCCACTCTGCTTCCTATTTATGGGATGGGAGAGGCTGCCTCACACTCTGCTGCCCTTCCTCCCTTCTGTGATGCATTCCCTCTCACTGCCAGTCACAGTAACCTTCCTTCTTTAAGTCATTACATCTCAGCACTTTGGTCACGGCCACAAGAAAAGCAGGCTGTGCCCAGGTTTAGGAGGGCGAGGATGTAGAGACGTGCTTCCTGAGAGCCACCTGACCCAGGTGCTAGATTCATGGAGCACTTAACCTTCAAGTAGGGACGGGGGCTGGGGAGCAGAGGATTTCAGAATACCTTGTCTCTGCATGGCTGAGGGAGGTATACAGTGCTTCCTCAACAGACCGCTTTAGGCTTGTTCTAGTTCTACCACATCTCAAACTCTCGTCAGAGAACTAACAGCGGTTAGCCAGAGTTCTGTCTCAGAGAAAGGCCTCACTTCCCACAGACCCCTGTCATAGTCACTCAGCTGAACAAGTGGAAAATTGGGCTTCATCTCCTCTGCTGGATTTTATTTCCTGCTGCTAATGGCAGGAACTGGGTTTCAGAGAGGGAAGAAAAGGCCCTGGGTCACTCCCTCAGAGCAGTTGCTTTGTAATTGAGGAGTCTAGAGACTGGTGCCCAGGACGGAGCACCTTTGGTAACTCCGCCTGTGACAGCCCAGAGAAGGGAGCCTGGCACACAGGGGGTTCTGCAGTATCTTCTCTGCATGAATGAAATGTGCTTTGTTTTACAAGACGCTCGTTATGTCCCAGCCAGTCCCTCTAGCCACCTCAAGCTACCATCATGCTGTGCCCTGGTCAGGTGTCCGCGATTTGAACATATTAATGTCAACTTCCTCCTCTGTGAAGGGAGGGGATCTCCAGGATCAAGTGAATTCCTACAGCAGAATTACTTTTCTTCACTGTGGTTTGAATTCCTGGAATGCAAAAGGCCTTGCATCTTATGCTCATTACATCCTGTTGTTCTGGAAGACTTTGCTGTGGTGTTCCCAGGCTGCACCAAGCAAAAGATATTCACAGCAGTCCACTCATGTTTGCTTTTACTCTCAGAAACCGTTGCATCTTCTGCCTGGGGTCAGTGGAGATGAAATGTGCAGACGGGACAGTTTGGGGCTGAGGACTCGACTTTCCCTTTGTCACTGGGCACTGACTGTGAGCCACTGGCCCGACTTCTCTGCATCAAAGTGTCCCTCTTCCAGACACTGCTGATGGATGGCCTACCCAAATGTCTTCTCTGCATCTCAGTGTCCTTCCTCCAGGCACTGCTAATGGATGGCCTACCCAAGTGGCTTCTACTTTGAGTAAGATTCACTGCAGCAGATACCTGATGTGTTTCTGGAGGGTCTGAGTTACATTTTCTTGTTTTGGTGTTGGGAATGGAAGTTGGGCCTTCACATGGGCTACCCAAGCTCTCTCTACTCAGCCACATCTCTTGCTCTTTCTTTTGCTTTGAGACACAGTGTCACCAAGTTGCTCCTGTTGTTCTTGAACTCGTTCCGTAGCCCCAGGCTGACTCCTCCACTTATGGTCCTCTTGCTGTAAGTCTTTCTGAGTAGCTGGGGTTATAAGGCTGGGTTACCAGGCTTGACTTGTGTTTTATTTTCTCTATAAAGGAAGTGAAATGTTTTAAGTAATAAGTCTTCATGAGGCTTCAGCAGTGCTGGGAACCAACCAGTGGTGTCTTGTGGGGCCTGTGCCTCACAGAGGAGAGACTCATTCATTTTCTCCCTTAGGAAATGTTGTAAATCCTACCAGGACAGTCTCTGTTCTCTTTGTTGGCCTGGAGCCACCCTGAAGCCTACGATGGAGCCAACAGTGGCAGAGAATATTTAATCTCCCAGCTTCATCCCCTGCAGCCTCTTGCATGGATTTTCTTAACTCACTGGGTTGCTATGCTGTGTACCTGAGGTTCCCTGGATCGACGGGCAGGGTCTTTACGCTGGGCATGGTTCTGGGTTTCCATTTCTTCAAGTCTTAGACACTATTGTTTCCAAGAAGCTTTGGCCAGGTGAGGATACTTATTAAAATACGTAGTGGTCCCTGAGGGGCAGTGGTGATGACTTAGTACACACAGAGCTGCCGAGCAAGCTCAGAGGCCTGAGTTCCCCTTCAGCAACACATACACTGAAATTACAATAATATAGGGGCCGTCAGCCTGGCCCCTGCACAAGGGTGACATGCAAATCCACAAATCATTCCGTAGTTTACACATAAAAAAGTTTAAAAATCTTTAAAACAACCAATAGCAAAGAACAAGAGTCAAATATGGCAGTGCATCTTGTAGCCAGGTGCTGGTGGGACAGGCAGCAGAAAGCCTGGGGCTCTCTGACCACCAGTCTGGCCAAACCCAAGAGCTCCAGATTTAGTATGAGACCCTGCCTCAGAACTAAGATGGAGGGTGATTTGTGAGAACACCTTGGAGGCCTTTATGTGCATGTGTGTACATGTGCACGTGCATCCACACACTCGCACAGGCACCACCCCCAAACACATGCACACATACATACAAAATAATCAATGGGGAGGTCTTCGGGATGGCTTGAGAGGTTCCCACTGGAGGAGTGGGGTGAACTGAGGCCTCTGCAGGCCTGTGAGAGTGGGAAGTTGCTGTGGCCTCAGGGCTACAGAGTGGAACTGGTTCAACAGTTCCATAGAGGAGCAAGTGAGATGTGAGACGTCCTTAGATTCCAGGGAAACTTGCCCAGGAAGACTCCAGAAAGTGAACTAACTAGAGGGCCATGCTAGTGCGTGGCTGGGGGGAGGTCCCACTGGGGATTGCTGGGCTCTCCAAATTCCCCGTTTAACAGGCGTGGGCACACTCATTTCTACACCACACTAGATTAAATCCTAGGAATGGAGGTGCATGGAGCCTGTTCATCTGGGAGCTCGGATAAGGGATCAGGAAACGTGGCTTGCTCTGTCTCCAAATTTCAGAGCTCTTAAACATGTTGGTGTAAGAAGTGTGCTGAGAAATCCTAGGTTTGTGTATGATGCTTAATTTGTTTCCCTAGCATCCCCCAAGCCCTGCCAAGCATAGGGAATTCCGTGCATGGTCCAGTTATGAGGAGATGTACTCAGCGTCTTTGGGTTTGATGGAGCTTAGAGTGAGTGACGGGACGGGCAGTGGTCAGTTTCATCACCATTCACTTGGGGCCAGCCCAACCTCGCTCTTCTCTCTCTGACACAGTCCAAGGCTGCCAGCCCGGGCATCACTGTCAGCTCTCCACAGGTATCCTCAGTGCACACTGACTCCCCCTCTTCCCTCCCCCTGCTTCATCTCAGCAGAGGAGACGTGACTCAGTCAGCCGGGAGCGAACAAAAGGAGAGTGGCATATTATCCAAACAGAGGAGGCTTCTCTGACACACACGGGAGGTTGGCTCAGACTGTTGTTAACCGTCGAGGGGAAGATAGAGGAGACTCCAAAATAGACTCACAGAAGGAGAATCGAGGCCACCCAAGGCTGGGATCTCATACAGACTCCTGGTAGCTTTGTGTCTCCACCTCCTCTTGGTGATTCCTCCCCAGAGTGAAAATGGCCCAACTCTGGGTGTGAACTGGGGCTGCCTTTTGGGTAGCAGGAACCCCAAGTCAGCATTCCTGACCTTGGGCCTTTGGAACTTTGACCATTAACCCTTCCTTCTCCCTGAGTGTCTTGGTTCGAGCAAACTGTGATTCTTCGTTGAGGAATTATATGGTTCCAGAGCCAGCCTGGGCCCCGTTCAAGGTGCATGCAAGTCTCCTACTCCCTCTAGAAAGCAACATGGATGGGCTGTGTGTGTGTGTGTGTGTGTGTGTGTGTGTGTGTGTGTGTGTGTGTGTGTGCACATGTACTATGCTCAGAACCAGAGCTGAAGGAGGACAGGGGACACCTGCTGAGAGTGAGGCCCACATGAGCCCACTGTGGGCAAGAGAGAGAGAGAGAGAGAGAGAGAGAGAGAGAGAGAGAGCGCGAGCTGGTGTTGGACCTTGATCCAGCTGTGGGGATCCTTGCCTATTGCAGCCTGACAGTGTCTTGAGGAAGCTAACCGCCCAATGCCATGCAGTGCGGAGGTGGGGCCCTTGGAAGGTGTTCAGGCACTCGAGCGCCACCTCATGGCTGGATTAGCACCAACACTACTGGATTTGGTGGAGGATTTTTACCTCCCTCCCCTTTCCTTCATCCCATCTGACCCTCCCCCATGCAAACACTGCAATCCCCCTGCAGGAGGTATCCCCAAGGAGCCATCTTGGAAGTAGAGACTGGGCCCTCACCAGATACTGAATGTGGCCCACTGATTCTGGATGCTCAGCTTTCACCACCAGTGTGACAGTGGCACAGATGGGCTACTTTCTTATTTTACCATTTATTATGGCATCTCACAGGGCTCCTGTGCTTGGGTTTTCTATGGGAGGGGGGGAGGTTGATGGAGTTACCTCTGTGGGGAGAACCCTCTGGGAAGCACACTGGGGTAAGAGGAGGACCTTATGGCTGCCTCTGGATTTACTGGTAGCTTAGACCATGGGAGAACATCCATCACACAGGATGTGTAGCATAAGGGGTTGTCTCTAACTAGAAGAGCTGGCATGGAGCCCCGCTTCTGCCCTCTGACTCCATAACTTTGACAGGCAAGTCCGAGCCCGTGATTGGCCTTGAGCACACAGACACTAAGGGAACACAAGTGGATCCATGTCAGAGAAAGGAAATGTGTTTTTATGGTCAGAGCCTGACCTGAGGTAGAGGTGAGGCTGCAAGGCTAGGTAAGGCACTGTTTTGAAATAGGAAGCAGCCATTGCACACACACGTGATTTCCTTTTGGGGTGGCCTGAATGCTTCAGAACCTGAAGCTGTGTTGGTCACACGATCCTGTCAGTATATCTGTGCCTTGCAGGACAGCTCATTGTGTGGTGTGCAGATTTCCCTTAAAATATAACCTTGGGGCTTGAAGAGCTGGCTCGACAGTTAACAGTGCTGCTGCTCTCTCAGAGGACCATGATTTGGTTTCTAGCACCCATGCTCACAAATGCTGTCCAGTTCCAAGGAAATCTACCACCCTCTTTTGGTACCTCTAAGGCACCTGCACTCATGTGGCATGCATAAACTCACACAGGCACACGCATATACACGTAAAATAGTGCACTGGCTGATGTATCTCTAGAAAGTCAGGATCTCTAGACTGTCATGCTTTCCCACCTGCCTACACCCGAGGATCCAAACTGTGGGCTCAGGCAGCTGGGAGACAAAGCACGTTGGTTGCTTGCCCAGTGCCACTCCTGTATGTGGAGGCAGGAGGATGGCCTTCCATCTCAGCCTGGATGCTGTCCCCTTCACCTCTATGGCCCATGCTTGAGGCTAGGCTAGCACACTGAGCATGACATCAGCAGCAGGAGACTTTGGTAAACACCTCTGAGTTCCAAAGGCCCCTTGCATTCTGTGGCTGCTGGGCTGGAGGTACTGCTAAGTTGCCACACTGGGCTGCTGCTGTTGGCCTGGTAATGTGGTAACACTGCTCTTTGATGACTCTGCTGGGAAGTTGGACTTGCCCTTCATTGCTCGGTGCCCCTTGCTGTGCTGGACTGCCATGTCCCAGGGAGCTGCAGTTTCCTTACACAGCATAGTTTGTTCCCTCTCTGCAGGCCTCACTGTGCATCACCCGGTCTAACCAGAGCTCCCTTCCATTCCATCTCTTCCTGGGCTAATGGAGGAAGTGTCACTTACACTTAGGAACTTTGGAGTCCTGCATGAACCGGATCGATCAATCGCATCTATCATTTGCTTGCTCCTGGAGGCGGTTCCTACTCCAGACTGACAACAGAAGATTTACATGTTTCTCCTTCTCCCGGCGGCTTCACAAGGTTTTTCTCTTGTAAAATTGAGAGCAAAGCAAAGTACAGTACAGTGAAGGCAAGAGTGGCTTCCTCTGCAGCTCCCTTAGACTCTGGTTTTCTTTCCTATCATCTGTTAAAGGGAAGAAATGACCATCCTGACTGTCCTAGTCCCTGACTCATCCTCAGGTGTCCCTGACTGCAGTTGGTCTAAAGTGGAGTCTTTGGCCCTGAGAGAGAAGGATCTGGGGGTGGCAGTCTCAATCACCTTTGTCTGTTCACAGTCTATCAAGGAGAGACCTGGATGGTCTCCTGGGGATGGGGCTGACCTGCCACAGAAGTCACCATCTGGTTCTCTAGCCACCAAGCTGTGCACTGTGCCTTTCCAATGTCTCTCCACAGGAAAGGAGAGAACGCCTGGCTGGATGGTTCCAGTGGCCCTGCCTGGGTGCCTGCGCCATTGTGGTTTTCAAAATGAACAGTTTAAGCCAACTGGAAGGGTGTGTGGCTGAGAGGGCTTCTCACAGCCACTGTAGGGAGAGGCGGGGCTGGGCTTTCAGGGTGGGGCATTTCCCCCATGAGGGTATGCTGTCTCTCTCAGGTCAGCCCTCTTAGAAGCTTGGGAGGAGAAATCATTTCTGGTCTGTAGCTTCTGGTACTTCCCAGGGCTGTACCCATTCAATACTCATAGCTTGTTCCCTTGAAGTGGAGCTGTGGGTCTTTCCAAGTCTCTGCTCATGCAGATAACTGGCCCCTGCCATGGAGAAGCCCTGGTGTCACTTTGATGCCCACTTGACATTCTGTCTCCTGAGGCTGACTTATAACTAACCTGTGAGTAGCTTGCTGCAGTCTGGCCCTCATGTGTTTAGGAAGTGGTCCCTTGAGAACCATATCTCTCCCGGATTCTGCCCTCCTCCCCTGGGGACGCTGGCACTTCTTGATGCTCTTAGCTTCCCACTCAATCACATCTGCCATGTGGATCTCCAGAAAAGGCTTGTTTGGTTTCCTCAGTTTCTTGATAGAGTTCCCAACACAAGCACACACACCGCGGCCTTGACACGTGCTTCCGGAAGGAAGGAAGGCTACAGATCTATGTTCCTGTCTGTACTCTGGGCTGTGGAATCAACATCTGTCACAAACATGCCCTTGAAACGTCACTCAGCCTGCCGAACCTCTGATCTGGAACATAAATTTAGAAGTGTGGGTGCTTCCAACCTGAATTCTGACATTCTTATTTCCATACTGCTCAAAAACATTTCCAAGAAATGCTCCTCAGATAGGTTCTCTGCCGGATCAGGGAGGTTTGTCTGCGCGCAGGTATTCCATGGACCCAGCTCTGAGTTGGGGCCGTCGAGGTTGAGCCCAGGGGAAGGCCTGGTGGGCTATGAGCTGGGCTTCCTCTCCTTCCAGCTCTGAGTCTTTAATACATCCAAGCACAAGCTCCTCTATCTGCAAGCTCTTCCATGGAGGGGCGGGAGGGTAAAGGTTATCTGGGAGGAAAAAGGTCAACTGTGGAGGTCACCAGAGGGCATGGCAGGTGTGTCTTGATGTCATGTAGACTTGTGCTGTCCAGGATGGCAGCCACCAGCCACGAGTGTCTACCAAGCCTCTGAAATGAGTCTGGTCTTAATTGAGATATGCTATCAGCCCAACCATTTGTGTGTTTTAGACATGGGATGTGAGAGTGGTACATGATTACGTGTTTGAATGGTGATGCTCTGGTTACACAGTGCATCATGTGATAATTTCACATTTAATACTTCTTAGAGATTTTAAAAGGTTTTAAAGTGTGTGTGTGTGTGTGTGTGTGTGTGTGTGTGTGTGTGTGTGTGTGTGTCTGAGAGCGGGCTTGTGCAATGAGTCCTGGTGTCCTTGGAGGAGGCAGAGATGGTGGATACCCTAGATCAGGGATGATAGGAGGGTGTGAGCTGTGGGGAATTGAACTCGGGTCCTCTGCAAGATCAGTATGTGCTCCTAATTGGCAAGCCATGTTTCTAGCCCACATTTAACTTTTTCAGGTATGCGTACTAGAGAACTCAACACACGAGAGGCTCACCTCATGTCTGCAGCATCAGGGCTCTGACAAGCCACCACCAGGACTCAGTCAGGCCCACTGCCCTGTTTGGAGATAGAATGGATACAAATGGGGGTTCTAGCTTCTGGCCTATGTTGGAAGGAGAAACATGCAAATGTGATCGGCACATTTCAAAGGATGATGGTGACGAAGACCTCTTCTCAGTCTCCTGCCCTTCAACTATCAAGGCCCATGGATTTTGAGTACATTCCTCTTGATTTCAATCTTATTTTACTCCATCCAAGAGGTCAGACCTCACACAGTGTCTGTCTGTCTGTCTGTCTGTCTGTCTTCCCTCTTCAATCTGAAAGAAGTGAACTGAAGGACTGGTAAGCCAGCTGAGCAGGTAAGTGCCTTTGCTGTTCAAATCTGGTGACCTGAGTTCAATTTCCAGAACCCCTCCAAAAGTCATATGTGGTGGGGTCATTATAACCCCAGCACTTCTGTGGTGAGAGAGGAGGCAGAGACAGGAGAATGCACCAGAAGCTCATTGGCTAGCTAGCCTGGAGAGTGCAGCATGGCAGAGACAAGAGAGACTTGGTCACGGCAAGGTGGAAGGAGGGAACCGGCTCCTGAAAGTCGTCAGCTCTACATGTGTGTTGTTGCACTCACATGCACACACACATTAAGAATAGTGATGACAATAAATACTCATAATACAAAATAATGAAGCCAACTTACAAAGAGGAACAGTTCACTCTCAGCCACTGTCCAAGCCTAGCTGCTCGGAGTCTGAACCTCACAGATCGTAAAGGTGAGCACGCGTGGTACAAGAAGCTGGTTACCTTGTGACCAAGTAGGAGAGGAAGAACTGACTCCCACAGTCCTCTTCAAGGGCATGCTTCCAATGACCCAAGACCTAGACTTCTGAATAGCTGCCATCTTGGGGGCCAAGTCTAAAACACAAGGGTTTTGGGGAGAACATTCCAGAACCTAAGGCCTTGGGGGGGCACATTCCAGGCCCAGATTGTAGCAGATGCAAGATGATAAGCACTCTGGGTGCTGCTTTCAGGGTTCTCAGGGTTTTCTCAGTGACTCTGCCCTCCTTCCCCACTGCCTGCCACTTGGGATGCTGTCCTCTCCCAGGGTTTGTCCTGAGCCTGTTCCTCCTACCTCGTCTTTCATGAGGATGGCTCCCCAATCTGCCCTGCCCCTTGGCTATTTTCCTCAGTTATTTTCCTGACTAACTGACTTATATGATGCCACCTGGGTTTCCAGGAAGAACCTCAGAATTTTAAGATGGTGCTGACTATTCTCACGCTGTCTGTGCCTCTCAGAGCCCTCTCCACATTCCCCACTCCTCATGGGAATGGCCTTTATTAATACACCCACCCCTTGTCTTCTCTCCCTGTTGGGTTCGGCCCATGGGAGGCACAGGTAGGGTTGGAGTAGAGGAGAATGGGACATTCCTCTCAGGAATGGGCTCAGTTCTTCTCACCATAACCAGGTCCCACTTGGAGACTCGTCTCATATAGATCTGTTTCCCACTCTGTCCCCTTTCACATCAGAGAGGAGATGGGTCCAACTTTGTCAGCCACTGGGTACCTCTCCATATGTCCCAGTTTGCTTTCTGTTGCTGTGATAAATCCTACAGCCAAATGTCTTGAGGAGGAAAGGGTTTACTTCACCTTTCAGCTTACGGTCCATCATCAAGAGAAGCCAGGGCAGGAACTCAAGCAGGAACTATGGGGTGAGGCTGTTTCCTGGTGTGTTCTCCTTAGATGACTCAGTTTGCCTTCTTCTATAGTCAAGGCCACCTGCCTATGGTTGTCACTGCCCACAGTGGCCAAGGCTTCCTCACAATGATCAGGACAATGTCCCTTAGACTTGTCTGCAGGCTACTCTGATGGACGCGGTTCCTTAGCTGAGGTTCCCTCTCCCCAGGTGATTGTAGCATGTGTCAAGCTGACAACAGTGAAGAAGCACACCCTCCCTGGCTGCTTTCTGCCAGCTCTGCCCACACCACCATAGACTATTTTCTAGCTTCCCTCCATCTCCATCTCTGTCTGCAAAGCCCTGGGTCCAAGCTGTACTGCCTTGCACGTCCCTCTGCATTAGTGTGGGTGGCAGTAGCTCAGAAGTCAGCAGTATCTTTTCTACCTTGACTTTCACCCCGCTGTGAATAGACACTGACTCTTATGGCCCCCTTCCTATAAATGCTTTTCCCTGTGGCCTCTTTAACTGGACTGTTTGGATCGCAGAAATAAATGAAAAACAGAACAAACAAACAAACAGCTGTATTAGTTCTCACTGTAACAAAATACCTAAAGCTGAGGGTTTAAAAAGAAAAAAGGCTTCTTTATCCCACAGTCATGGAGACCCAAGAGCCTGGTGCCAGCATCACCACGGCTCTGGTGAAGACTTCATAGCAGATGACAAGATGGTGGGAGTATATGGCAAGACAGGAAGCCACAGCAGGAAGAGGGGTGGGCTTATTTGTTTATTCTGATCTTAGGAAGGCTAAGAAGATTCCTTTCATAACAACGTCAGTTAGTTTTGGACATATCACATCTCTGACCAGTGACCTTGTGACCAGTTGCTAGCCCCCACCTTTTAGAGGCCCCACATTACCTACAATACCTTTTCACTGAAGAGCAAGCTCCCCAAACATGAAGTCTCAGGGACACCTTGAATCACATACAACCACAACCCCATCCAAATGGGAAGAACTAAGGTTGTCCATTGGACCTGGCTGCCACAGGGAGGCCAGTATCACCACTGAGCTTAGCAAGACTGGAAGGATGGCGGGGGGGGGGGGGTTGTCTATTAGGGAAGCTGTCAATCATGCCAGTTGTTACTGCTGAACTTCCTGGATTAGCAGATGATTGGCTTCCTGGGGTGTCTGTTGTGATAAAGGGTTGGTCTCCTAGGCAAGTGGCCATACATAGGCTGTGGGTACTATTTTGTATATGGTCTGGCTATTTGCCTACTCATTCTCTCAGGTCACTACCAACTTTTAATAAACAATAATATTGATGTCCTGGGTTATTGGAATAATTTATCTTCATGTAGGAAAAGCAAATAATTTAGGAAAATATAAGAGAAGAGATCTGGCATTGTATCTGCCAGAGTGGCCACGGTTAGAGATTGCCCTGAGTCTCAGAAGAGACTCTGAACTTTTAGCAGCATTGAGACTAAAAAACTATGGAACTTCTGAGGTTGGACTGAATGCATTTGCATCATGATATGGCCATGGGGCTGTGGGGTCAGTGGCTGGAGTACGGGCTGAAGTGTCCCCCATAGGCCTGAATATTTGAACACTTGGTCCACAGTTGATGGCACTATTTATGGAGGTTTAGGAGGTCTGGCCTTGCTAAAAGAAATATGTCACTGGGGGCAGGCTTTGAGAGTATTATAGTCTTACCCCACTTTGTTTGCTTTCTTCGCTTTTGCTTGCCGTTGAGGATGTGAGCTCTCAGCTTCCTGCTACACTTCCTTACCTGCCTGCTGTGATGACCCCCTGACACGGCGGACTCTCCTCCCTTTGGAACCATAAGCCTGAATAAACTTTTATTAGTTGCCTTGATCTTGGTGTACACAGCAACAGAAGAATAATTAAGACATCATTCTTGTTAAGTGATAGGGTGGAAGAGATTATGGAAAGTTCCTTGATTTGCCCAGGATGTCTGACCTACAACACTTGTATCTTTTAGAAATTTTCCTTCACTTACTAATACTCCCCTCTGAATGAATGAGAGAAAAGCAAGAGTAGAAGACCATGAACCTAGTGCTGCAGACAGTGCTAGAGACCACAAGAGCTCAGGACACAGCTCCTGAATGAATGAATAAATGAACGAACGAATGAAGTCACTTCCTTTCTTCAAGATTAGCCATTGGAATGGCAGATCACAGGGAGGAAATGACTTGAGTTTGCAATACAGTAGGCAGAATGGTCCTGGGTTGGGGGCTCGGATCCCAGGGGAGCACTGTTCAGAGCTGGGACTATGGGCGGAGAGATTGGATCACTAGGATTCTGGCTTCATCAGTAGATTTATCTCCTGAGGGGCTCAAACTTGATGGCACTTGTAGTGGCTATTTCTGATTGTCAACTTGACTATATCTGGAGTGAATTAGAATCCAGAATTAGAAGGCTCACCTGTGATCCAGATCTTGAGTCTAGAAGACATAAGTTTCAGGTGTGGTGGTATGCACACCTCTAATCTGGGTCACACCTGCTGCTGGAGATCTACATAAGGACATTGGAAGGAGGAAAATTCAACCTTCTTCGCCTGCGAGCCTTGTGGGACTAAGCGACTGCTAGATCCTCGGGTTTTCATTCACAGCTACTGCTGACCGTTGTTGGGGAGTTTGACTACAGACTGTAGGTCATCAACCAATTCCCTTACTATATGGAGACTACATTTAAGTTCTGTGACTCTAGAGAACCCTGACTAATACAGCACAGTTGGGGAGTGGTCAAAGGAAGCAAGTTTTCTAGGGTTATGTCCTGGAAAGATGAGCCTCCCATGCCCCCTCTTCCTCCTTTCTCCCCTCTCCTCCTCCCCCTCCTCTTCCCCCTCCTCCTCCTCCCCTTCCTCCTCCTCCTCTTCCTGCCCACCCCTCTTTTTCTCCCTGCCCCCTTCATGGATATTTTTCCAGAAATAAGTCAACTGACTCACCACAGACTGAGACCCCTAAGACTAAGCAAAAATGATTTCTTCCCTTCAGCTGTTTTATTAGATAGTTTGTCACAGTGATGAAAATATTACTAATACTGGTGCCCGTATCCTAACCCCTGGAATCTGTGGATATGTGATACTATAGTGTGAAGGGGAATTGAGGTTGAAGATGCCACCAAGGCTGCCAGTGAGGAAGATTCTGGGTTACTAGGTCAGTGTCATCACAGGGGTACTTATAAGCAGAGGATGGAGACAGATGAGGGTGCAAGGGAGTGAGGGAAGGTGAGAGAAGGGGAAGAGGGAGAGGGATTTGACCTACATCATGGGCTTTGGAGCCATGAGACAAGGATGTGGGTACTCTCTGGGAGTTGGATCACGCTAGTGCCTTAGTTCCTTTACTACTGTGGTGATAAAACACCATGACCCAAGCAACTCAGAGAAAGGTTTTATTTGGCTTACAGTTACAGAGGGAAGAGTCCAAGAGAGAGAGAGAGAGAGAGAGAGAGAGAGAGAGAGAGAGAGA
>CM052713.1:78922754-79012078 GCA_028551405.1 Uromys caudimaculatus
ACACATATACTTATACAGACACACACATACATAGACACAGACAGATGCAGACACAGATATACAGACACGCAGAGACACACAGACACACACAGGCATGTGCACACACAGACCCACATAGAAACACACATACACACATGTGCACACATACAGACACACACAGACATATATAGACACACAGACACAGACACAGACACAGACACAGACACACACACACACACAATCTTGCACCCAAACCTCATCTAAGCCACTGAAAACAAGTCCCTGTGTGTGCTGTGTGGATCTGCCAGCTTGCAGCTAGCTCAGCACTGAGAATAATGACAAGTTGAGCTCCTTCCACAAGGGACTCACTTCAAACAGAGTCTACCAGAAAAGAAGCACAGGCAGGGAGCAGGGTTGCTCTCAGAGCTGTGTGGCCTCTGTGACCACAGGCTTCTCAGATTCATCGAAAACCACTCATTTGCAGCTTTGAATCATGACAAGAGGAGATTTCCAGAGTTTCTGGAACAGCAAGTTTCAGATTGTCACCCAGCTTCTGCTGTGTGCTGTTTGCCAGGGTTGGATGTTCCCTCCCCACTCCGTCTCCTGTGGGAGGGCTGCAGAACTGCTGAGGACTCCTGAGGACTTGGAGGGTGGCAGAGGAGGTTGCAACAAAACTGTCCTCAGATGGCAAGGAAGGGACTCCCCCCAAAAGCAGGGACAATGGTTGCCTCTCACATGACAAGGAAGGGAATCTCTAAAAAGCAGGGACAATGGTTGCCTCTTCTTGTGCCCTTCTGCTCCAATCCTAATTGAAAAGGCAACTGAGCCTGCTCTTCCTTGAATGCGCACCTTGGCATGCACCATGGGAACATGGCTTTGTGGATCAACACGGTTCTTTCAGGGATCACTCCTGGGCTTTCTCTTACCACTGACCAAAAAAAGGACTGTGCCTTCTCTAACTCCCATGTCTTGGTGATGATAGATCCTGAGGGACTGAACAGAGACACTGGTCAAGCCTAGACAATGGAGTACACTCCATCTCCCTGAGCCAGGCACCCCAGCAGGACTTTGCTGGTACACATTGCAGATAGCATGGCCTAAGGACTGGGTATCAACAGTTGTCTCTGTTCCTGTATCATGGGAGTTTCCAGACTCGGGACCTGCCATTCCTGGTTTCAAGATATGTTGGGAATTGGTTCTAATGCTTTAAATTAATCTGGACCCCCAAGTCGGGAATTTGTGTGTCCAAACACTGAAGGTCCTTGTCCCCAGTTGGTTTTTGATTGATCAATAAAGAACCAATGACCAGTGGCTGGGCAGGTAGACTGAGACAGTACCTTTAGTTTGCATGGCTAGGAACTGGGAGAAGGAAGGAGGGAGAGATCACAATGTCTTGGAAGGAGATGGATGAGATTTAGAGCTGCAGAAGAAATTCATCCAAAATGTAGGTTGAAAGGGAAAGCTGCCCTGTGGGAGGGACTGCCCAGAAGGTAATAGGGCAGCAAAGATAAAACATGGATTTAGAAGGTGTTGACCAGGAGTACTGGAGGGAAAAGTGTGTGTGTGTGTGTGTGTGTGTGTGTGTGTGTGTGTGTGTGTGTGTGTGTGTGGTGTTTCATTCACCAAGAGCCAAAGCAGTTTATCCAACTCCTGCTTCAAGGATGTTTGTCTGCTTTCTCGGAGTTCAGTCATAAACCCAGACAGAACTTGTCTTTCTTTCTTAGAGTCCAGATTCCTCAGGTGGGACCGTGGTCTCACTGCAGCAGGACCAGCCTTGCGAAGCTCCCAGGACTGACATGGAGTCAGCGGCATGAAAGGCAGCAGCTGGATGAGTTTGGGAGCTTTTAGCAGATGAGGTATAATAGTGAAAAGCGCGGGGAGGCAAGGTGTGGTGGGCGTGTCTGCTGGGGAATACCCCTGACTTTCTATCCAACCCTTCAAAGGCTCAAGGCATTTTCTCAGGGATCCCTGAGGAACCCATGTCCCCTTCAGTCCTCCAGGATACCCTTTTCTGGGATCTCTGAGCTCAAGTGAAGAGATGTCAGTTGACTCATGGACTTACTCATGTATTACTGTAACAAAACACATAAGGCTGGAAAGTTTATAAATAATGGAAGGTTGTTTGGGAGGTTTGAGGACACGGTAGGTACCAGCTGTGGTGAGGGTCAAAGGCAGTAAGGACAGAAGAGATCACATGGCAAGATAGGAAGCCAGAGGCCAGGGGGGAGCCACAGCTACTCTTTTTATGAGGGCATGGTTCCACTCACAATGACACCTGCATTAATCCCTCAGAGGCTGTTATAGCTATGATTTAGTTACCTTCCATTAAGCCCCACTTCATAAAGGTTCTGCTACCTTAATACCATCATATTGAGGGACCAAGCTTCCTGCACATGACCCTCTGGGGCACACATTCATTCAAATGACATCCAAATACAGCAGGCGCCTTTATTTTAGCCCAATCATTTTGACTCATCCCTGTAGGGAAGTAGGCAAATAGTCATTTCCAGGAAAGACTCTAAGCAAACAACCCTAACTTTCACATATGCTATTTCTCAGGACCAATACTCAAGTCTTGACAACCTGAGCAGACATCAGTTTTTGTCCAGGGCCACTTGACTACCCTGGACCTCTGGCCTGGTGGTTATGCATTAACTTGCCACAGTGGTTAAAGGTCCAAGTGATAGGTATTCATAATCAAAGGTTGTGAGCCTGATTCTCACGCCTCATTCTTCTGTGTTTATCAAGGCTGTCTGCACAGTGTCTGTGGGGATTCCCCAAAAGAGACAGGGCACCCAGGCCCACCTTTGCTGTCTTAAAGAGGATGCTGTGTCCATTCCTAGGGAAGGGATCAACAGTGGCTGACTATATTTGGTCTCCTGAAGAGCCTGTTATATGACCAAGATCCCGCACATGGGAGAGCCTGCTTTACTCACGAATCTAGGGAATAGAGTGTTCAACACCTCCTCAGACCTAAGAGGAGCAGGTCTTTGTCCAGGGTTTGTTTATCCATTGACGTTACGGAATCTATTCTCACAGGGTTCAGACCAATTAAATTGCAGTCACTCATTGGATACAAAGTATTTCTCATTCTTACTCGGGCGGTTTATAGCTAAAGGCACACACAAGCTGATCCAGGCTTCCAAAACTGCTCTGAGCTTCCCCAAGACAGCAGGGAGAATGGTCAAATTTTACCCCAGAACTTTCCAGTAAAAACCACTTATTTTATTCTGGGAGCTGCTGTCTTAGTATTTCCTTAGAGGATATGATGACTTCCTAAGGCCCTCTGAACGTCTCTTCTCATAATCCCTGGGGTGGTTTGGATGAGAGGGGCCCTCATAGGCTCATATATTTGAATGCTTGGTCCCCTGTTAGCAGAACATTTTGGGAAGAATTAGGAGGTGTGGCCTTGTTGAGGGAGGTTTGTCACTGGAGGTGGGCTTTGAGGTTTGAAAGTTCATGCGTGGCCTAGTCTCTGCTCTCTTTCTGTCTGCAACTTGCTGATCAGATGTGAGTTCTCAGCTACTGCTCCAGCCAACATGCTTCTTGCCACAGTGATCATGGATTAACATTCTGAAACTGTAAGCAAGCCCCCAATTAAAACCCTTTGATATGCTGCAGAACACTAAGACAATCTCTTTGGGCCATTTGGAATGATTTGAGTTGACAATGACACCAGCCTCTTAGTGGAGGAGGAGAGGCCATGACAGTATGGTTTATACTCTGTATCTCTGGTATCTAGACATCATGCTTAATGGATGTCATTAAAAAAAAAAAATCACTGGTCTAGGCTTTCTTTTGTTTCTGGGCTAGGAATGTGTCTTAGTTAGGGTTTCACTGCTATGAACAGATACCATGACCAAGACAACTCTTATAAGGACAATATTTAATTGGGAATGGCTTACAGGTTCAGAGGTTCAGATCATTATCATCAAGATAGGAGTATGGCAGTGTCCAGGCAGGCATGGTGCAAGAGGAGCTGAGAGTTCTACATCTTCATCTGAAGGCTGCTAGCAGAATATGACTTCCAGGCAGCTAAGATGAGGGTCTGAAAGCCCACACCCACAGTGACACACCTACTCCAACAGGACCACACTTACTCCAACAAGGCCATACTTCCTAATAGTGCCACTCCCTGGACCAAGCCTATACAAACCACCACAGAATGTAACTCTACTGGTAAAGTGTTTGCCTAGCATGCATAAAGCCCAGGTTAGATTCCTAGGATACCATGGTGGTGCTTTTCTATAATCTCAGTCCTTGAGAAGTGAAGGCAGGAAAATCAGAAGTTCAAGGTCACATTGGCTGTATAAGGAGTTGAGACTCCGCCTCCTCTTTCTTATGCAATACACAGCCATTCCTCTGCATCCGTGGAGCTTGGTTCCAGGATGAGAAGTTGGTACCAAGCTCTGTGCATGTGCTCCACATCTTTCTATAAAATGGTACAGTGTTTACACCTCCTCCTGTTTATCTAAATCACTTCTAGGTTACTATTAACACCCACTCTAATGTAAATGCTATGTAAATTGATGTCACACTGCATTATTTAGGAAGTGAAGGCAAGGAGAAACATCTGTACATGTTCAGCTCCCTCATTTCCCCTCCAAGTATTTTCCATTCATGCTTTGGCTGACTCCAAGATGTAGAACCCACAGCCAAGAATTGATGACTGAGATGCACACTCAGTGGTCACGTTTGTCTGGAAGGAGAACCAAGCCTCCCTCTGATTGTCAAGGTGATCGCCATAACACAACTGCCTTTAAAATAAAGCTGAGTCGGATGCTCACAGCAACCATTGGACTGAGCACGGGGACCCTGATGGAGGAGTTAGAGAAAGGACTGAAGGAGCTGACGGGGTTTGCAACCCCATAGGAAGAACAATAACATCAACCAACCAGACCCCCCCCCCCCCAGAGCTCCCAAGAACTAGACCACCAACCAAAGAGCACACATGGAGGGACTCATGGCTCCAGCTGCATGTGTAGCGGAGGATTGCCTGTCCTGTGAAGACTTGATGCCTCAGTGTAGGGGAAATCGAGGGTGGGGAGGTGGGAGTGGGTGAGTGGGTGGGGGAGCACCCTCATAGAAGCAGGGAGAGGGGGGATGGGATAGGGGGTTTCTGGAGGGGAAACCGGTAAAGGGGATAACATTTGAAATGTAAATAAATATCCAATAAAAAAATAAAGCTAAGTGGTAGGTTCTCTGCCATTTTCTTGGTCAGGGTCCTCTTGCTGTGAAGAGGCACCAAGACCATGGCAACTCTTATAAAGTTCCAACTGAGGTTTTCTGTCAGTTTCAGAGGGGCAGTCTATTGTCCTCGTGGAGGCGAGCATGCAACATGCACACAGACACTGGAGAAGGTTTGATCCATAGGCAGAGACTCTGGACTTGGCGTGGGTTTTTAAAACCTCAAAGTCCAACCCCAGTGACACACTTCCTCCAAACAAGACTACATCTTCTGATTCTTTCAAACAGTGCTACTCCCTGGTGACCAAGCATTCAAATCTATGAGCCTCTGTGGGCCACTCTCATTCAACCACCACAGCCCCCTTTGGAAACCAAGAGTCAACACTGAGGAGCTAAGCATGGTCTTGGGAAATGAGCAGAGAAGATGTTGGCTTAAAAGGACCTCCTCCTTCCAGGTTGAGAAGAAGGGAGTAGAGCCATCAGCACAGTATTTGAGGAGCAGGGCAGACGGGGCGGAGAGCCAGGAAGGAGGCGCTGGACTGGGTCTGTGCACATTTGCAGGAATGTGCTGCTTAGTGATGGCCTTCTCCAGCATCAGTTTTGAGTCAGCTGGTGCTTAGTACTTTTTAGGTAGGGGAATGTGTGCTTGGTTGTCCCAGAATCCTTCAGTGCCTGGCAAGTGCTTTCCCCAGACTGCTGTCTCTTTCTATTTAGTCCCAGCCAGGGGGCGGTGTCAGCTACATTTAGGTCAGTCTTCTCTGCTCAGTTAAACTTCCTGCAAACACGCCTCCCAGACATGCCCAGAGGTATATTTCCGTGGTGATTCCAAATTAGGTCAAGTTGACAAGATGAGCCAACGTAATCCCACCCTTTCTCAACTTTGTGTTCAACCACATCATTTTAAATTAAAATATTCCACACTTGGTGCAAAATATCTTGAGTTCTGAAGGAGAAAGATGTGGATAGAGCTTATGAAGAAAAGATCTGACCAAATCAAACTGAAGCCCAGCAGGGCAAGCATCAAACCCTGCAGCACATCATACCCACCATACATAGAGCGCGCTCTCTCGCTCTCTCTCTCTCTCTCTCTCTCTCTCTCTCTCTCTCTCTCAAACACACACATATAGCACCATGTCAGGCATCTGGGGCACGTGATGGAATCCTCTGGGCTCCTAAGAGCTTGTGGACCCAGCTGCTACCTGTAGCACACAGCTGCTCTCTTAGTCAGGCTTCACTCTGTGCCTGCAACTTTCCTAAGCAGTTGGACAGCCTGGGTGTCCTAGCATCTCTAACATCCTGTGGGCTTCATTGCAAGGTGGGCTTCACTTTCAAGATTCCACAGTGGCTGCCTGGGGCTCCTTGGAGGGATTACTACCTACTGGCAGGCTGACATCAGACTCATAATCCTGTGTGTGTGTGTGTGTGTGTGTGATAAAGACTATGCCTTAACTGAAGGGACAGTTGGGATCAGTGGAAAGGGAGAAGCAACACACACACAGACACACAGACACACAGACACACAGACACACAGACACACACACACACACACACACACACACACACACACACACACACACGTCCTGCTTGAAGTGTGCTGGTAAGACACACAGTGACCATTTTGTTCTAATTCTGAATCTCCTGGCTGTAGAGAAGCAGAGAGGGCTGGCATCATCCATGTTGACTTTCTGGAGCTAACCTTAAGGTTTTGGCAATTTTATGAGGTGATTGTTAAATGAATCTATTTCGTAAGTAATTTCTGTGAACTTCTACATTAAAAATATTAAAAGCTAAGGTATAATATTCAAAATACCACTTTCTTCTTGCTTAATGTGCCAATGTTTCTGTTTTTTAAAATTTGAGACAGGCTTTTAAGCATCCCAAGCTGGCCTCACACTTACTTTTTGGCTGAGGATGACCTTGAACTTCTGGTACTTCTGCATCTGCCTTCTGAGTGCTGGGATCACAGGCCTGGCTTATGTGGTGCTGGTGATGGAATCCATGGCCTTGTCAATGCTAGGCAAGCACTTTACCAGCTGACCACAGCCCAGCTCTGTACTAGAGCCTCAGAGTCATTTCTATCATCACACGCCTGTTCAGTGTGAACACAGCATCTCATATCTGTGTGGTGTGAGCACAGCATCTCATGCCCATGTGGTGTGAACACACCATCTCATGTCCGTGTGGTGTGAACACGCCATCTCATGCCTGTGTGGTGTGAACACGCCATCTCATGCCTGTGTGGTGTGAACACACCATCTCATGCCTGTGTGGTGTGAACAAAGCATCCAATGTCTGTGTAGTGCAAACACACCATCTCATGCCTGTGTGGTGTGAACACGCCATCTCATGCCTGTGTGGTGTGAACAAAGCATCTAATGTCTGGGTAGTGCAAACACACCATCTCATGCCTGTGTGGTGTGAACACATCTCTCATGTCCATGTGGTGTGAACACACCATCTCATGTTTGGGTAGTGTGAACACACCATCTCATGGCTGTGTGGTGCGAACACAGCATCTCATGCCTGTGTGGTGTGAACACATCATCTCGTCTTTCTCTCAGTCTGTTTGTGACACTACTTTGATAGTTGGAAGCTGGCTGTGGTGAGAGTATGTATACTAGGAAGATTACCATACGGCTAGCCCAGATTTGATTTGTTGCTCTGTTCTTTATAGTTGTTCTGAGCTGGGCAGATTTTGCCTCCAGGAGACACTTGACAATAGCTAGTGACATTTTTTACAGTCATGAACACCAGGGCTCAGGTGTTGGCATCTGGTGAATAATAGCCAGGGGTAAAGGCAAATGTCACACAATATGGAGAGAAACGTGTATCTCCCCCCACTCCCAGGAAAAGACACATTGTGCTTGTCATCTAATTGTCACACCCAGAATTTCAATAACACTAGAGCGGGGAAACCATGATCTAGATTTTAAAAGTGATAGAAAAATTTCAATAATGGCGCTGAGGAGATGGCTGAGCAGGTAAAGGTGCCCACGCCAGCCTGAGTTTGTTCTCAGAGACCCGTGTGGGAAGGAGGACATCAATTCTGAAAGTTGTCCTCTGACGTCTGTCTGTGCCATGATGTAGCCTGAGTCCTGTGCTGCTGTTCCCCAAATAAATGTAATAAGCATAGAAAAGATTGGTTTAAAACGTAAACTAAACATGGATGTCATTTATATGCCTTTTACACTATGTGACACACACACACACACACACACACACACACACACCGCAAAACAAGGACCAATTCATTGGTATTTGAATACTGTTATGTAAGTCATTATAGACACTGTTCAAATGTTGGCAAATGAGGGAAGTTCTACTGTTTATCTTGTGTGTGCACGAGCACATGTGTGTGTATGTGGTGCAAAGGTGTGTGTGGTGTGTGCGATGTGTGGTGTGTGAGTGTGTATGAGTATGTGTGTTGTGTGTATGTGTTATGTGTGCGTGTATGGTGTATGTGTGTGTGTTGTGTGTATGTGTTATGTGTAGTGTGTATGGTGTTATGTGTGTGGTGTGTGTGGTATGTGTGTGTGTGTGGTGTGTATGTGTTGTGTGTGGAGTATATGTGTGGTGTGTGTGAGTATGTGTGTTGTGTATGTATATGTTGTGTATGTGGTGTATGTGTGTGTGTGGTGTGTATATAAGGTATGTGTGTGATATATGTATGTGTTGTATGTGGTGTGTGTGTGAGTATGTGTGTTGTGTGTATGTGTTATGTGTGGGGTATGTGTGTGTGGTACGTGTATATATGTGGTGTGTGTGCACGTGTGTGTGGTATGTGTGTGTGTGGTGTGTATGTGTTGTGTGTGTGTGTGTGTAGTGTATGTGTGATGTGTGTGAGTATGTGTGTTGTGTGTGTTGCGTATGTATGTGTTGTGTGTGTGGTGTATGTGTGTGTGGTGTGTGTGTATGTGTGTGATGTGTGTAATGTGTGTGTGGTATGTCTGTATGGTATATGTGTGTGTACATGCATGTGTGTGTTCATGTGTGTTTATGTGTGTGAACACACACATTCATTTATCCCAGTGTAAGTGTGGACGTGAGAAGGCAGCTAGGTCCTTACTTCCACCTTGTTCAAGGATGGGCCTCTTTTTTTTTTTTTACCAATTTGTGCCCCAGGTTAGCTGGCCCCTGAGCTTCTGGGGACACTCCTGCCTCCACCTCCCCTCTTACAGTGTAAACACTGGGGTTATATATGTGCACTGCCACAGGGCATGCCGTAAGAACCATGTAGAATTTATCACACAGTTACTATCCAGACTTTGACCTTTGGCTCAGGGACGCTCATGTGTTAGTTTTTCTGAAGCTTGCTGACACATATACCAACACCGCCCTACATGGAGGCTTGCAGAGAAATCTGATTTTCAATGCAGCAGTCTCATCCTGTGTCCTACACAATATGGCTGGGGACTTCACAGCTAGTTCTGGGTGACTGTTCTCTAGGACTGGGACGGAGAGCAAGTTGAGCACAGAGGCTGCGCCGATCGCTTCCCTGGGGGGTGGATGTAATAGACTGCTTCCCCCACAATATCACAATATGACCAGGACGCAGGGGAGGGCTTCAACCACCCCCACAGATACACTCCAGGGGCCTGTCTCCAGTGTTTGATGTGGGCCATTTTGGAGGCATGTGGGCTGTCACCAGGGTAGAAGGGAATGCGTTCAAGCACAGAAGGGAAGGGGGTGGGTACCAGTGCCTGGAGTTTGGCAGGAATTTAGTCATGCATTGCATTTACTAGACCCCACTGTAGTCCATCCCAAGCAGGAGTCAGAAACAGCCACTCAGAGTCTGGGTGGGCTTTGAGGGCAGGGGCATGGGAGCGAACTAGGCTTCACAGACTGAAGAGACACTAGGTGGAAGATGTTATGGAGAACACACAGCACTGAAGGGCTTCTAGAGAGAGGAATAGGCAGGTCCACAGCTGCTTCAGCTGCATCTAAGAAAACTGAGACCAAGTGGGGACAAGTCTTACATGGCCAGCTTTTGTTAACCTGCTCCAACTAACAGGCCATGTTTTAGTGCTGGGCACTTGGGATATGGTCATTTTGGTAGCCAGAGGTCACATATCCTTATCCTAGTGAGAAAGATGGGAACCCAGGGGTCATCACCTCAGAAGAACCTTGGATTTGTAGACAGCTGCCCTTACAGATTGGCTTTGGCGTGATAAGGTGGGATGGGGTAGGCACATTGAGGTCACAGCACAACTGTGGTCTCGGAAGCCTGAGTTCAGACTCCAGCCTTCCCAGAGAAGCAGGCAGTGGGATTGACCTCTTCCTGGGGGGGGGGGGGGGTGACATGAAGATGTCCTGGCTGACAGTCCTGACCTCTCCCTGCCTGCCAGCCACCCTGGGAACAATGAGGGAGAAGGCAGGAATGTGAGGAAGTCCAGGACTGAGCCTGTGGTCAGAGCTTCATTTCTTTTCTGTCTCCCCGAAGAAAAATGCTGCAGTTGCTTTTAGGAAAAAAAAAAAACTTCTGAGATGAGAATTTGATTTTTGTGTTTCGACTAAGAGGAGATCAATTAGATTTCAGCTTAAAGCAGTGTTTGTATTTTATACACCAAAGCTTGGAAAATGCTCTGCACTTGGAGGGAGGC
The DNA here is from genome assembly GCA_028551405.1 of Uromys caudimaculatus. Classification (NCBI taxonomy): domain Eukaryota; kingdom Metazoa; phylum Chordata; class Mammalia; order Rodentia; family Muridae; genus Uromys; species Uromys caudimaculatus. The sequence continues at coordinate 78,933,521 of CM052713.1, forward strand.
AGAGAAGCCCGAAGGTCTGGGGAATCAGATGTGGGAACTGAAAATCTTTTTAGACATGTGGGCTTTCATGAAAATTCTATTTCCAAAGGACTTGGGTAAAAATTTTTAAATTAAAATAGCGTAGGTGGCTGTGTGTGGATTTAAAAAAAAAAAAAAAAAAAAAAAAAAAAAAAAAAAAAAAAAAAACCACAAAAACTTGAGCGTCTGTATGAGTCAGCTTGAGTTGTCTGGCTTCTTCTCAGCCACATGTCAGCCTGTTGGTCCTTCCTAGGCTGTGTGGTTTGCAGAGTTGGTCCTTGGAGGGCATCCTATGCACATCACCGTGATATGAGTTCTATGGTACAACCACCAGGCACAGGTGGTCCACTGACCCTTCCCAGGACACACTTTCCGTTTTTTTTGTTTTCTGAATTCTATTACTTAAAAACATTTATTTGAGAGGGAGGGAGGGAGGAGAAAGGAAGGGAGAGAGAGAAAGAGACGGAGACAGAGAGAGAGAGAGAGAGAGCAAGAGAGAGCAAGAGAGAGCGCACGGAGCCGTGGTGTGTGTGTGTGAAAGTCAAAGGATGACTATTTTCCTGCTACTTTGTGGGATACAGTGCTCTTCGCTTGTGGAGGGTATCCACCTTGGAGCTGAGGGAAGTTCTCAGCAGACAACTGGCTCAGTTGGTCTAACCTTAGACTTCCCAAACCTGGCTCAGTTGGTCTAACCTTATACTTCCCAGTGTCTGGGGCAGTAAGAAAAGAGCTACTTCCTATGCAGAAACTGCCTGGTGTTATGTGTTCCCTTGTTGAAGTACAACCTGACCACAACCAAGACATCTGAGCAGGTCCTTGAGAAGCTGTGTCAATCTCCTGCTGTCTTATGGGTAGAAGCAGCCTTCTGCTCCATCTGAGGCTTCTCCAGCTTCACCGGAGAGGCTGCACTGGTCCCCAGAATGCACTGCTGCTGCTTCTTAGGATTTTCTTTCTCTGCTTCCTGACCTCCTGCTAAAGCCATGGCAAGGGTCAGGTGCCAAGTGTGCCCTGTGAAGGAGTAGCCCATATCTCAAAAGATGTGCATCCTTCAAGTCACAGAGATAGCAGTCTGGGCAGTCTGGGTCAGGATGAGTTTGGTGTCTAGCTTTGTTGCTGGTAAAATCTGTAACAGTCGCAAGTCAGATTCATTGCATAGGCCAGTCATGCAGAAGCTCTGCGCTAGGTACCCAATCCACGGAGTAAGGGCTATTGTGGTCAGTTAGGCCAGGTGGGGGCTGCTAGAATTGTCACTCATAAACATGTCACATTCCTGAAGAGACTGCAGGGTTTGCTCCACTTGCAGGACTCAGAGAGGCAGGCCTCCCTGGTACCTCCTGGTGCACCTGTTTGGCCTGTCCTATTGCAGCTGCTGTTCCAGATGTGACTTCAGCTTGTGCTCAGATCATCACCTATCCTGGAAGGTGGTTGATTTGGAATTGCTCTTCTCCAGCATATTTGCTAATGGCCTGAGGCTCAGCCTGCTTCCTGCTGACAAGGTCAGCAATTCACCCTCACCCACCGGCTGACCTTGGGATTACATGCTCTCCAATGTTGCACACTGGCCTGTAGGATGGGCGGACATCACCCTGCATGTCCTCAGGACATGCTAATTGGATGTGCTGAGCAAGAATTAGCAGCTATTTTAGGTCTTGCACGACAGGGTACAGAAGAGAAACCCCCAACAAGCTCAAGGAAATGCCTTGGGTTCTGGTGGTACGGGGCAGGCACCAAGTCATGCTTCCTAAGGTAAAGGACAAGTTGCAGCACAAGCCCCTCCTCCGACCTCCTGAGTCCAGCACGCAGTGAGCCCTCGCAGATCTAAAAGCAGCACATTCCCATTTGGCTGCGCCACCCTGGGCCACTCAGCTATAAAGCTGGGAGCTCTGAGTGGGGGCTAGAACAAGAAGAGGCCCTGCAACAGGTCCAGGCTGTCATACAAGCTGCTCTGCCACTTGGGCATGTGAGCCAGCAGATCTAACCATGCTGGCAGAGGCATTGGCTCTGAAGCTATTGGCAGCTTATGGAGTTGAGCAGAGCGGACCCTCGCCATCTTCCTGCCGTCTTTGGAGACCTCCTATTTGGAGGAGAGGGTTTTGGACATATACCCAGTAAAGGGATTTCTGAATCATATGGTTGTGTGTTTTTAATTTTAAAGGAGCCTCCATACCGGGTCCTATAATAGACGCACTAATCTCCATTCCCACAGAGTGAGGTTCTCCGCTCTCCCTAGCGGCCTCATGTCCTCTTCAGCACTGATCTCCTGTCTTTTTCTGTAGCCACCATTGTAACTGGAGTGAGATGTTTCTCCTTATGCTTCTGATTTGCATTTGTGCTGCTTGTGAACAACCAGGGAGGCTTAGCATTTCATAGGCTTCTCCACCACTTTGGTCTTTTTTCTTCTTTTAAAGAACCAGTTTAGATATTTGCTGTTTTAAAAATTGTGTGTGTGTGCTCGTGTAGCTGTGTGTGTGTATGTGTGTGTGTTCAAATAACCATGCATGTGTATGTATGTGTGTGTTCATGTACCTGTGTGTGTATGTGTGTGTGTTCATGTACATGTACGTGTGTGTGCATGTGTGTGTGTGTGTGTGTGTGCACATGAACTCATGCACTTGAAGGTCAGAGGTTGAATGTCTTTCCCCCATCCCTGTCCTTGTTGCTGTTTTTGAGGCAAGGTCTCTTACTGGACTGTAGTGGCTATTCCTGGTTGTCGACTTGACTGTATCTGGAGTGAACTACAATCCAGAATTAGAAGGCTCACCTGTGATCCAGAGCTTGAGTCTGGAAGACACAAGTTTCTGACCTGGATCTTGGCATGGAGATCTTGAGGCACAGTGGCCATGAAAAGCTTAGGCAAAGTAGTACGCGTCCTTAATCCCAGGAGACTGAGGCAAGGAGATCTCTGAGTTCAAGGTCAGCCTGGGACAAAACAGTCCCAGATCCAGGCGTGGTGGTACACACTTTTAATCTGGGCCACACCTTCTGCTGGAGACCTACATAAGGACATTGGAAGAAGGAAGATTCGCTCTTCTTTACCTGCATGCCTTGTGGGACTGAGCAACTGCTAGATCCTTGGACTTCCATTCACAGCTGCTGCTGACCATTGTTAGGGAGCTGGACTACAGACTGTAAGTCATCAACAAATTCCCTTACTATATAGAGACTATCCATACGTTCTGTGACTCTAGAGAACCCTGACTAATACGTGGACCCAGAGCCTGATGATTGTGCCATGATGACCTGCCAGTGAGCTCCGGTCTTCACTGCCCAGAGCTGGAACTGTAGCCTGAATCACCATGCCAGGATTTGATGTGGGTGCTGGGATCTGAACTCAGGTCCTTACGTTTGTGTGGCAGGCACTTTACTAACTGGGCCATCTCTCCAGGTTTAGTCACCCTTTTAACCCCCTTAGATATTCCAGATGTCAACCTCTTAGCAGATATATAATGAATATATATAATGTATATATGTATGTGCATATATATATATGTGTGTGTGTGTGTGTGTGTGTGTGTATAATCTGTTGTAGGCTTTTTGCCATGCTTGGGGGGGGGGCTTTCCTTGTTATCTGAGATAACTTGGATGGTCCGAATTCCTAAAAGCTTAAATTTCCCTGGGAGAAGCACCATCCTGTGCTAGAGTTCAGGCCGCTATGCCCATGTCTGCTGGGATGTGTGCATCACTTGCCTGGCCAGCCTCACGGCCTCCCTCCCAGAGCCATGCCTGTAACACATCTCTCACTGTTGTCTCTGATCTGATCCTCTGACAGCTCTTGGCTCATAGGCTTGATCTAACCTTCTCGGTGGTGGGTGTCCCAAAGAGGCCTTCTAGGTAGTCTCCCAGGGAGGCTGCAGTGACTGGACCTTCCAGTGGTGATCTCATGGTAGCTTATTCCCATATATAGGTGGCAATGGTGCCACAGTCACTGACCCTCGAATCTCTAAGGTTCTGGGCTGATGCCAGTCAGTTTTATATGCATCACTTTGAACTTCTTAATGTTCTCTTTCACCCTCCCTCTGTTCCTCCACAAGGCAAATGTGGTTTAGACGATGCCAAGGGAAACATTGTGTTTCAGGGCTTCCGTGGTCTTTATGATGCTTCTGGGCATAAGAGGTCCACAGGAGCAGAACAGCTGTCCCCCTGCGCTGGGTCCCATCTTACCTGAACATGGAGTTCTTCTCAGAAAAGCCATGTTAGGAAGCACTCCCCACCCACCTGTGGCCGTAGAGGAAATGGTCCTGTTAAAACCTTGTCTCGTTAGCTAGCCTTTTACTTTACCCATGGTAAATTATAATTATACCCTGGTTCTGCTTTTTGAGATCTTTTATGATAAAAGCAAATAACTAAACATTAAAGTGTACTCCAAAATGATATTTGGAAGAAGAGTCTTCAAATCCAAATCTCAAAAGTGTTGCCTAGTGGAAGCAGAGTGTGCTTGAAGAATTTACTACTAGTGTAACTTATTATTGTGTAAACTTATTGTGCTTCTATCTAGTTGATGAAGACAAAATCTAGCATGCAGCCTTGGAGCCTCTTTGTAGCGACACACATATACATACACATACATACATGTGTGTACACATGCACACATATACTTGTGTACAGATATATGCACACACATATATAAATTATAATACATCTCAGCACACATGTTCACATCCACGCAGGTAGGCACACACACTCGTGTGTGGACATGTCCATACACATTCACATAGCCATATGAAGCACACATATGCACATACACATGCACACACACAAGCACACAACTTGTGTTAGAAATCTAACACATTTACTCGTTACAACAGATGTAAATCACCTGTCTTTATCCAAGCACTTGGTGTTTATTTTAGAATGATTACACTAACTGATTCTTCTGGTTTTTCCCCCAGAGGTGACAAAAGGAAGCAACACGGAGGCATAGAATGTGCAGAGAGGGTTTAACTTAGAGTCGGGGCGAGGCCATTAAGACAGGGAGCAAAGTCTTCTGCTTACCCTCTTCCCCTCATCTTTAATTTGAGATTCCTTCTAAAACCTTTATCCCTCACTAAAGATGAAAAAATACCTTTAATAGGATGTATCACTCCCACATTTTAGTAGCATCAAGCCACTATTCAGTACTGTGTCATGTAGATAAGAAGTATGCAGATATAAGCCATACAATAACACAGTGTTATGTAGATATGCAGCCATACAATAACACACTATGTCATGTAGATATGCAGTCATACAATAACATGCTGAACTGTAGTATGAAGTCCACACAGTGCCATAGAATGTCTGCGCTCTCTCAGGAAACATGATGAATCTATTTGGTAAATTTAAAATCTACCATACACCAGGGAATTACAGTGAGAAAGTCTATTTTTTTTATCATGCTAAAGTGATGGGTGGTCTGGGGTGGTCTAAGGACCATGTGGGCTTGCACAGTGGACAGAGTACACAGGCACTGGATGACTACGGATGACACTCATTGCTTGATGCTTTCTCTAGCCCTGTTGCCTTGATTTCCTGGGATGGGCTGTGAGAGTTAGGGGGTGGCAGACCCAGAGGCTCCCTGGTGTGACATTTCTTCTGCACGTTGGGTTCCTGTCTCAGCCCTGTCAACTGGATGCCTGAAGAGGGGAAGGCTACTCCACCCTCTTGTCTTCAGCTCCAAGGGCAGGAGTCATGTCCTATTTATCTTTATCTCCCCAGGACCAAGATAGCTCCTGGCAAGGAGCTCGTAGCTACTGTTTTCTCCCTCCTAGGAATAGGGACTGGTGGGAGGTGGGAAGGTGCTAGCTAGTGTTCCTTCTCTCATCACGCCCTTCACCTCTCCCTTCCCTCCTTCGCCTTGTTACTGTGTATCCATGTGGAACGGGACTCTGGTAGGAGGAGAAGAACAGAGTTAATGACCTTTCTAGCAATTGCTTTCTCAACTCAGGTCTTAGTTCTTTCTCATTGTTGGGAGCAGAATGACCATAATGAAGGATTTAGTCTGGCTTCCAGTCTGAGGGGATACAGTCCACCATAGAGGGGAAGGCATCGCTGCAGGATCCAGAGGGAGCTGGCCACATTGTATCCACTGGTAGAGGGAGGAGAATAGTATTATTTAATTCTTGTTCCTTTTTGTTCAGTCTACAGCCCCAGCCCACTAAAGCCCACTAAATACATTCAGTGTGGGTTTTCCTTCATGCAGTTAATCCTTTCTGGAGGTGGTCTCACAGACATGCATGCTCAGGGTATTGCCAGTCGGGGTGCCAGTGACAACAAACCTTTGGAGCACACAACTGAACTTAACAGGTACAAGGACATCTCCCCACTTTCTCTCAGGCTGCTCCAGGGTGGGTACCACGTGTCTCCTGCCCACAGTCTGCATTCAGGCTCAACACACTGAAGAGTTTACCTCCTGTGTGCACTCACAAGGTCACTGTCATGTGGAGAGTTTACCTCCTGTGTGCACTCCTGAGGTCACTGTCATGTGGAGAGTTTACCTCCTGTGTGCATTCCTGAAATTACTGTCATGTGAAGAGTTACCTCCTATGCAGTCCCAAGGTCACTATCCATGTGCTCCCTTTTGAGTTCTCCAAGCTGATTGATTACCCATTTCTGGAGATTCTCAAGATCTACTTTATAAAGTAGACATCCTTTATTTATTCTTCGACAATTTTATTCTTGCATACCATGTATCTTGATCATATCCGCCCCTCGCTCCTCCTCAACCCACCCTCTCCCACCTTCCTGTCCCCCCCTTTGCATTTTGCTCCCTGATGGAACATCCACTGATCTTGTTGGCTCGATCTCCTGCAGGTGGCCATATAGCTGCAGCGAGTTTGTGAGCGCAATGGGTGTGTCACGTCCAGAAGACAGTTTCACCACGTTCCTCTCCATCCTCTGACTCTTCCACAGTGTTCCCTCGGTCTTCTGGGTGGGATCTGGTCAATCACAGTTTGAAGTGCCTTCTCTAGGTTAATGTTCTTTGTTCCTGAGGCCACATCTTCTCCATGTCACCCTGGCTCCTCCCTTTGCTTTCTCTTGTCACCTTGGCATGATCATTCTCCTAAACTTTGCTTTTAAAAGGAGGTTTATTATGTAATTCTATTTTGTGGATCTGTCTGTGTGTGGTGTATGCACGAGGGTGCAAACACTGTGGATGACAGAAGACAAGATCAGATCCCCTAGGACTTGAATTGCAGGTGGATGTGAGCCAGCCTGTGTAACGCTTGAGACTAAACTTGGTTTGTCGGTTGCAAGATCAGTGCACACTCTTACCCATAGAGCCATCTCTCCAAACCCACTCTTAATCCACAGCCTTTTCTCCAGCAACAACTACCCCTGTCCCCAAAAACTTAAGATGGCTATTTGCCTCCGATCACCAAATCTTAACTCCCTGGGATTCTGTGTTATTGTGCAGTCTTTTCATTCGTTAGTTTTGCCTTATAATTTATATAATAATTCATTACTTAGATAGGCTGTTTGAAACAAAGGTCTTTCACTGCTATATGCCTCAATGCCATGTACTGGGGCCACCGCTCAGTTGTCTGTTTCTCAGTAGACCATCTCTCTTACCCCAGCATCTCTGCCCCCAACCTATTCAGCAATGATCTGGCTCTTGCTGTTTGATCCCAGGGCCTTGGGCCTGTTCTTAACCTAGAACCATTACCTCTGCATTCTGCCCGCATGCCGGATCATCCGGCGCTTAGATCAGAATGATTGCCGTGGACTTTTTACGAAGAACTAAGAGCCAATTACTCCTCTCAGCTGAGTGACAGGAGGTGGTGGACGTCTTATTTTGATAACTGGCGTTGCCTCTTTAAAGTTTTGCATAAAGGGGAGCTAATGGCCATTTTATCAGTGAGTGCTCTGGGGAATTGCATAACACAATCTTGCCTATTCGCTTGAAGGGAACTAAGTGTTGGCTGCAGCCTTGCCAGCCTGGCTCTGTTCCAGTGCTCCTGGCATCTGAGAATGCGGAGAGATGCTACATGGGTGCCTGGAAAAGGATCTGCAGCTCTTAAGAAGGAAGCAAGCCACTGAAGCAGGAACCCCATCCTCCCCTGCAGCCTAGCACATCTGGACCATAGGCCCAAGCTATGTCCCTTCTGCAGGTCAAAGGCCGAAGGACAGCATCTGCCTCAGACCAGAAATGATGTTCCCATATTCTTAGCACACCAAGCTGCCAGCTGATGTTTGAAAAGAAGGCAAGCAGTATCCCAAAGCATGAAGGCCATGTGATTCTTCACGCTAGGAAAAGAACCATGTTTGGTCTATATCTGAGCAGAAATCTGTGGGGCTTGTCTAAGGGCACATAGATTAATCAGGTGTGACGCTGACCCCAGCAAGCACTTGGCACACACAGGAGTTCCTGAAGGAAAGACATCTTCCATGCAACCTAACTGTTTCCCTAAAGTCATTGTTTTTGTGAGACTGACTTACAAGTCCCCCTATTTTTAGATTGTTGCGTCAGCTGTCCAAATACTATGACAATTGTCTCTTTCTGGAGAACACAGGAAGGGCGGGTATTACATTCCAAGGATGTCTCACCTAGACTTGTATTATTCTGATTTTATAGAATAAGCTTCTATTATTTTTTGTAATGACAAAGAAGATAAATATTTACTTTCTGAAAATAATATATTTAATCTATCATTGAGAGTTTTATACGTAGATTCAATATATTTAGATATTCACCCTCCTCCCAGATGCCCCACAATTCCCCCCAAAATTCATGAAGTATTTAAGAAGCAGCCCGTTCATTCTTGCTTTTGACTTGATGAGAGATTATATTTGTGTGTAGAAATTACCCTGCCTACTGTACCATCCAAAGCTTTGATTTGACTTTCAGGATGGGCTCTTCCTGCTATACTTCCATTGATGTCTCTAAATCAAGCCGACATCTCACAGCTCATGTCCTCCCACCCCACCCCGTGCTCCCGCCTCGGTGTGAGTGCTCTTTGCTGCGCCTTTATCTACCTATGCCTTCCTCTGGCGCATGCTCTAGCCCCCGCTTCTGTCAGTCAGGCCCGTCTGTTGTGAATCAGCTGCTTTGCCAATTCCCCGGGCTCTCTGAGTACAGCACTCTCTTCTTTGAGTTGTCATTGCTCTTACTGTGTGCATGGAGAAGACTCAGAAAGCATTTTCAGAAATAGATGTTCATATGTATTACCTCATCTTAGGGGTGGGATTGTGTTAAAGGGAGGGATGCCTTCAAGCTCAGAGTTCTGCCAGTATCATTGGGGGAGTCTTTTCAAAACGTAGAATTTTAAAAAAAATTTTGAATTAAAGTAATATTTTTGATCACTTGCATTTGGACCCCCTCCTAAGGTATCTGCTGGACTGTTCCTTTCACAGAGACAAAGATGCTGTCTCCCACTCCCAGGAAGCTCTGAGCTCACACCCTCCTTGCCTTCACAGGTCAATACTTGACTCCTGATGATCCCGTTAGGTCATATGCATAATACGTGACAGAGAGAAGATATTAGTCATCAACAGTGGGGACTCCAAACTTGCAGGAAGTCCAAGCACTAGCTAACCTGTTTGTGATGTTTGTCTGCTGACTCAGCAACTCTTAGGCCATCTGCTGACTCAGCAACTCTTAGGCCAGTGAGTCTCTTCTGCCTTAGAAATTTCATGCTTGCTGATGGCTAAAAGGACTGCAAAGACGAACCGTCAGGGGCTTTGGGATGCCAAAGGTACTTGGGCCACATGTCTGTTTCTGACAGGACAAGTTCCTTGAGATGAGGCTTAAGTCCTTCTCATAGAAGGTATACTAGCAGTTCTGCAGTGACCACAGCCCCGAGAGGTTTGCCTACACAGTCTGGTGTCACAGAGATAAACTCTGTTTGTGCTCCAAAGGGCACTGTGTATGCTTGAGCCTTCTGCTGTTGGAACCAGGATGCAGTGTGTGCCTTTGAAGGTGCTGCCATGTGGTGGAGTGCCGTTCAGGGCTTTCTCTGACTAGGTTTTATACCAGTTCTGGAACATTCTGCTTCTCATCATATGGAAGGGGAGGGAGTAAGGCCGACTGCGAGGGGGAGGCTCTTATGACTTCTCTCTCTAAAGTTATATGGGGATTATTCTAACACTAGCACTTAGGGGTAGAGCATTGATTGATTAGCAAGATTAACTGGTAGGATAAGTCAAGGAAAGAATGGGAGTATTATTTAGTAATTAAAAAGAAGCTGGTGGTCACAGGTAGTGTGGTATGGGGTGGCTTAGCAGGCAAAGGCAGGCCAAGAGACTGCTTATCTGGCAAAGGTGCTTGCTATTCACTTTTGCCATGGACTAATGACCTGAGTGTGAGCCCTAGGACTCAAGAAGAAGAAGAAGAAGAAAAAGGGGGGGGGGGGGAGGGAGGAAAGGAAGAAGGAGAAGACGACCCCCCATCTTCCCCCCAAAACAACAACAACAACAACAAAAACTCCAAGAAACTAAAAACAAAAATGCCAGATCTGGGAAAATCAGCCAGAAATTCTAGGGTCAGGTAGGCCAGAGGATGCAGCATGACTGAACAAGAGATCCCCTGACTCAAAACAAATGGAGGATAAAACTGAGTCTAGAAAGTTGTCCTCTGACCTGCACATGTGCACTGTGACACACACACACACACACACACACACACACACACACACACACACATACACATACATCCATGCACACGCAGAGACACACACACAGACACACACATAGAGATACACACAGACACATGTCCATACACACACACACACACACAACCCTACACACACAGACACACACACATATACACCACACATACCACATACACATATACACCACACATACCACATACACATATACATACACACATACAGACCACACACACCACATACACATATATACAGACACACACACAGACACACACACATCACACACTTATCACATACTCACATACATACATATACACACCACATACACATATCCATACATATACATACAGATGCACATACACATGCACACACACCACATACACAAATACATACATATATGCACATACACACATACACATACATACTTACACATAAACACACACATACACACACACACTATACACACACCATACACACATACACATATGGTGGAGGGTGCACATTGAGATTGTTAATTCTCACAGGTTTGGTGGAGCTGGAGGAAAGGCAGTCTGTGGAGGCTGCGCATTGTGTGACCCTCCCTAAAGGACACTTGGAAAAGACAGTAACATCACCAGTGGTTATCCAGGGCTTGGGAGCGTGGCCAGAGAGACGAGCAAGTGAGGCCTGGAGCAGTGTTAGGACACTGAAGCTACTCTGTGTCTGTCAAAACCTACAGGATGTACAGTGTAGACTTGGGCTTCAGCTGAGAGTTACGTCCCCAATCCAGAGGTTTGGGGCTATGCTTTACTTTCTCAATGTCTCATAAAATTATTTATAAAAATGAAGTTTGTTAACAGGAAAGAGCTTGGTGATGTAACTCAGTTGGTAGGATGCTTGCCTATCATGCACAGAGCCTTGGGTTTGATCCCTAACACCACATAAAACGAGGCATGGTGGCACCTGCCTGTAACTTAATCCTTGCACTTAGGTAGGAAGGAGGGTGGATGCAGAAGTATTGGAAGCTCAAGGTTGTCCTTGGTTATACAACAAGTTCAAGGCTAGCCTGGGTGATATGAAACCCTGTCTTAAGAAAGGGAGAGGCGAGGCCTAGCTTGTGCCCTGCGTGGAGTCTAATACACAGTGTGTCCACTGCACCTCCAACCAGGCTCAGAACTGCAATCCCTTCTCCAAGCACTGCTCCTCCCACACAAAGTCACCTGACATTTCAGGAATGTGGTCGTGACAGAAGCTTCTGGACAGGGTGACAGTCCCCTCAGGACTGTCAAGTCTGATCACACTCTCCTGAGGAGCACCCTCACTGCCTCGACTATGTGACAAATATTTCTTTGCACGTGCATACAAATTCAAATCTTGGCAGGGGTTGGTTGAGGATGCCATTTTAGGGAGCCCTCTCAGCCTGTCGAGGTTGGCTTCAGAAAAAAAGGGAAGTATTTTGTATTCTCCACTCAGGAGCCCTGAGAGGGCTTAGTCAGAGAAGTATTTATCGCTAATGGCAGAGAGATAACAGATTTACAGATGGGCTTGTGGTGTGGTGTCCAAGCAGTGACAACAGTTGGTGATGGTCATGACTGACGGTGGTGAGGGATGTGCTGGCAGCCATGTCTTGCTGATGTCTACCATGAGCCAGACACAAGTAGGGGCTGCCATTCTCACTATGGGAAAACACAGCAAGTGACTCCGATAAGACGGTGTTGTCAGTAGGCTTCAACACAAGCTGGGACCCAACTTTCCAACTCAGGGTCAGTCCTGTGGCCTTGGCTCATTTCCTGGAAACAGTGAATGGTTGCAAGCCTACCAGTCTGCCACCCCTGTGCTGCCTTTGCCTGTGACTAGAGACTGGAGAAGGCGAGGGGAAACACCCTCCTGGAGCCTGCAGAAGGAGCACAGGCCTGCTGACTCCTTGACTTCAGGGCTTCTAATCCCAGACAGAATAGTTGCTCGATTGTGGCTTGAATGTGTTGGAAATGTAATCCTCAAACTCAGAAGTTGCTGGTGCTTGAGAAACGATGAGAATTTGACAAAGACATGTGATGTGGCCCCATGACAATAGTAGTGACCAGAAGAGACAGACTCTGCTGTTATCACACAGCTAGAAGTCCCCACCAGATGCCAGCATCAGTCTCTCAGCTTTTCCATCCTCCAAAACCTTGAGCCAAGTAAGCTTCTATTCCTCAGAAATTACCCAGTTTTCAGATTTTTTTTGACAGTGGAACAAATAGGGAGATTTTAAGCCACCAAGTTTGTGATGTTATAGCAGCAACAGGAAACTAATACATCTGTATGCTAAATCCTCAAAGATTCAGAGAGCACACACATCCATATTTACATATATTTAGGTTCATCTTTGCTCCTTTGGGGCTGTGCTTGCCGATTGGACCTCTTGTTATGAATTTGATATTTGTCTACATTAGGGGTTGCCCAGGCCACTCTAGATTATTCTGGTGTCCCAGGGGCAAAGATGACAAGGTCCTCCTTTCTAACCTGAAATTGGACCAGGTTTGGATGACAAATTATATAGTTGTTCCATACATACCTGCATGTGACTTAGACCCTGGACATTTTAATTCTGGGTTGGCTTTCTCTGTCACATGGCAATTGCTAACAGCAGCTCCCCCCCCCCCCCCCCCCGAGTCACTCTAAAGACCGCCAAACTGCTTAGTTCTCTAGAAAGGGTCATCAAGGTGCAGACACCTGTGCAATGACCAGTCCTGACTGGAAGAATCTCAACTTAATCCAGGGAGTCTTCCTCAGGAAGCACCTGCCTGTTGGTTCACAGGACTTCATACATGATGATAGAAAAGTCTGCTTAGCAGAGCTCAGCCATGAAGGAGTCTCTGTATCAGCACACTACCATGGACCCTCCAGCCCTGAGACCCAAACTCCCACAATTCTGAAGTCTCTCCTCTCAGGTGGTTGTTGGGTGACAACTCACTATTGTTATGAACCAAATACTACTTTCCCTCTGAAAGGCACACAGCGGGGGGGGGGGGGGGGGTATCGGCTTCAGTGTGGTTGTGTTCAATTTCAAATTAAGGTTAAATGATGTCTTTTGGAAGGCGCCCTGGCCCAGTGGGATTAAAGTCCCAAAGGAAGAGACAAGGGAAGTCTGCTTGCTTTGTCTCTTTCTGTACCTGTGTATAGCAGGGCCATGTGGACATATAGTTGAAAGGTGAAGGAGTGCCTTCCAGTGCATGGCTGGCCTCTTGTCAGAGAGTAAGTTTCTGCTGCTCCAGCCACCAACCCTATGATGTTTTGACACCTTGATGTGAACTGGCTGATGTCACTGGAATCCTCAGTGTGTGTTCTGTGTTGGCTGCTCTTCCCTTTGCGGGGATAAAGTGCCTGACAAAAACAAGGTAAGGAAAGAAGATTTCGTTTGGCCGCAGTTTAGGAAAGGAGGAACAGTGGCAAGAGCCCAAGGTGACCGACCATGTGGTGTCTGCAGTCAGGAAGCAGAGGGCTGCAGGAGGTAGGGTCTGTCTCCAGGACTCTCCTGTTCCAGCCAGTTCCACTTCCTGAACATTATATCACCTTCCACAATGGCATCACAGCTGGGACCAGGTGTTCAGTGGTCATACTTCACATTTAAATCACGGAACCCTCCCCCTTTCTCTCAGGGACCACCATTTCCCAACATAAACTGCTAATAGACCACTTACAGGGACACCAATTTTTCTAAACCGTGTGCCTCATCTGTACTGTCTTTGCTGACTTCCTGTGGCCTTGAACTTTCCGGCTGCCTAGACAGAGACCCAGTTTGAAAGCTCTGTCCCTGGACCTTTCCCACTTCTGACATAGCTGGCCTAGATGCCAGAATGTGTGAGGACTTCACAGCAGCCATGTGTGGCAAAGGCACACAGCATCCAACTACTCACTTAGAACCTCAGAATAGAAAGGGGCGTTGGAAATATTTTTTTTCTTTGTTTGTTTTTGGTAGATGTGATTAAGGATCTTGAGTTGAAATAAAATTATGATGGTTAACTCTTATTGTCAACTTGACTGGAGTTTGAGTCACCTCTGAGGGTTTCTCTGAGGGTGTTTCCACACAGGTTTAGCTGGGGATGGAGGAGCCACTGTAACTTGGGGCAGTATCACCTGTTGGCCTGGGATCTCAGAATGAACGGAAAGGAAGACAGCTGGCTGAGCAGCAGCATTCATCCCTGCTTCCTGGTGGTGGCTGCCACGTGACTCACCCTGCCATGATGTCCCTACAGACCGTGTTCCCCTAAACCGTAAGCCTAAACAAACTGCTTCTCCCTGAGGTTGCTTTTGCCAAGAATTTGATGGAGCAGAGATAAGGGTCTCTAACACAGAGGCCATATTACATTCAGGGTAGAACTTAAACCCAACGACTAGTTCTCATAGACAGAGAAGAAGCCTCAGAGACAGAAGGAAGAGAGCCATGAGAAAGATGAGCAGAGAATGTCATGGTTCAGACACAAACCAAGGAGTTCTTGGAGCTACTAGAGCCCAGAAGACGTGGGAAGCGGCTCCTCAGGGGCTGTTGGAGGACAGGCAGTCTCAACTTCACCAAGCTTGTGAAGTTTGGCATCTAGATGGTGACAGAATACATTCCTGTTGTTTTAAGTTGTAGACTTCATGACATATTGTTATAGAGGCCCTAGGAAACGAACATCTATCCTCCTAGCTATTTGGGTCCATCTTTGCCTTTCAGGATGAGAACTTTACCCTGGCCACTGTACAACCTTGCCTAGCTCCTGACACACAGAACGATTCCAAACTACGGCACCGCACTTTGTCAAAGTGCGTGTTCCCTGCCCAGTGTCTCTCGTAGGTGCCACTGCTTGGGGGCTCACCACTTGGATCTGGGTTCCATAGTGTGCAGAGTGAGCCCACCTGGCTCCCAGGAAGTGTGAATTACTGGCAGATCTGGGTGCTGAAGTTCCTAGCCAGCACCCTCTTGTCTCCATCTGCTTGCTGTGAATTGTCTCCTGGAAATGCTGCTGGGGTTCTGAGAAAATGTTTCTTCTAAGAGACTGGGCTATGGTCCCCCACAAGCTCTCCACATGCCCCTTCACTCACTGAAGCCTTGGTGACCGGGCGGTGGTCGACACTGAGCATGCTGGAGACTCGTGCTGATGTGAATCTGAAGAGTTCCAGGGTCACCTTTGCCTTACTCCAAAAGCATGTGTTTCAAGTAGACCTGGGCAGAGGGCAAAGGGTAAAGACCCTGGCCGCACAGAACTAGGTAAGGGCAGATTTATTTATGCACAATGTCACTGGACCCTTGGTTGTCTCCTGAGACTTTAAGGGACTGTAGAGGAGGCTGGGAGCTAGCATGCAAACATCTGCACGAGGTCTGGGGATCACGCCATCACTGATCATGTGAGTGTATGTGTACCCAACACTGAGGATGATCAAGAACCTCTGCTACAGATGAGTCTGAGTCTTACATAAAATGCTTACAACTCATTCCAAGACTTTAGATGAGCTCTTGTTTGTCAGTGGGAAACTATGCTACTTACAAGTCACGAGTCAGTCGTCAAAGGCCCAGCCTCTGACACTCCCTCACTAACAGGCACCCACAGCTCCAGGTTGGGGAAGGTGGTGACATGGACCCCGAATGACCTCGGTGCATGGGCTGGCCATCAGTATTCCATGGTGTTTGTATGTTGCCAATGTGAGACCACGAATGAACTGGTCAAGACAGCACTGTGAGCAAATGAAACCAATGCCCGTGTTTTGCTGAGTGTTTGACGTCACAGGAGTAGTGCACAGAGACCCTTATTCTTCCCTACATATGTTTGGGAGGGAGGTACTCTCACAAGTAGAGCTCTACAGCCTGCAGATGATTCTCACACAGCATCTGTTGGGACGTCAGGCCAGGGCGCTACCTACTTTCCTCTGACAGAAGTTGCTAAAGCTAGCTGACTGACCATGGGATACAAAACAGTGTCACTGAATGGAGATGACCTCTGACAGCTTTCCCACTGTGGGCCACATTCTGAGAATTACGATACTATTAGTTTGATTAATTATTTTTAAAAATAGATCTTTGAGAATTTTGTAGTGTTTAGACTGTTGACCTCCTCCCTCCAATTCCTTTCAGATCAGTCACCCCCTTCCCTATCTGCCAAAATTTGTGTCCTTTTTTCTTTCTTATTTATCAAGTCCAGGCTGTGCTGCCCATGTCTTCATGGATGTGTGGCCTTCCAACAGAGTACCGTTTGACCTAGCAGCAACACTCTTAAGGAAAGCAACTGTGCCTCTCCTACCACTATTAGTTGCCAATAACTCCCTGGGTCGGGGTAGCTTTACGTCCATACGCTGTTTGTGCTGGGTTGGTTGGGTCTGAGCTTATGTGAGGCTTGTGCATGCTGACCCAACCGTGAATTCATATGTGTAGCTGCCCTAGCGTGTATAGAGGGCACGTCCAAGAGAATGTGTCTGCATGTCAGTTCAAATGCAGTAGCCTATTGGGGACCACTCAGTGAATTCTAATGGACACAGTTATGCTGGGAGAAACCCAGAAGAGTGATGGCTAATGCCCACAGGAATCTAATACTGATCATTTTTTAAAGTCTAAAGTAATTGGCCTACAAAAAAAAAAAAAAAAAAGAAAAGAAAAAGAAAACTGAATCTGAGATGGAATTAGAAAGGACCATTAATTAAAGTTACAATTTGAGCCTTGTCATGGGAAGGTCAGCAATGTTTTCCTTAAGGTCTCAGCTCCATCAGCGATTTCTTTAATTAAGAACAATGAGGTTGGAGAACCTCTGCCCTCATCTTTGCCCTGCTGCCACCCCAGGCAGGAGCTGTCTTCTTGAAGGTCATGATTGGAAAGCTAAAGGGAGTATAGTCTAGCCCTCCTGTTTCTCAAGTATTATTCCTGTCCTCCCCCCATGCCCCCCCCCCCCAACAATGAGGGGGAAGCTGGCGTGGCTGGAGGCATTTTCTTGCATTTTTAAAATACCGTTCTATGATTACTGATCACATAATGGGGCCATGCAGGATTTCCAGCCTCTCTCTACAGTTCTGCCTTAATATTAACCAAATAATATTCATCAATGTGCTTGAGGAACACGGAGTATATGAAGACTGAATTGTTTTGGATCTAATTCCAGTCTCTAGTCATGGATGTAGAGCTTCTTTTTGTTCTTTTAAAATTTTTATTTAAAAAAATTCACATGTTCAGCAGGTCTAACCAGAGCCAGCCTGCCCATGATCGAGAGTAGAAATGGCCAGGCTCCTCTACCCTCCTTCTTTTCTCTTCTCCTTCTCCTTCTCCTTCTCCTTCTCCTTCTCCTTCTCCTTCTCCTTCTCCTTCTCCTTCTCCTTCTCCTTCTCCTTCTCCTTCTCCTTCTCCTTCTCCTTCTCCTTCTCCTTCTCCTTCTCCTTTCTCTCTCTCTCTCTCTCTCTCTCTCTCTCTCTCTCTCTCTCTCTCTCTTCCATATTCTAAAGAAAGGCTTGGGGATATAAGAAGATGGTCCCTTGCAAGCTTGCAGAGAGCCCCACATTAATCTGACTATAAAAACACCATGTTCAGGGAACCGTAACCTCCAGCGTCATGAAGACCCAGTTCTGTGGTTTCATCCCCATGGTGGTTGTGAGGGATGCCTGAGAGGACTTAGATCAGGATGGCAAGCTGGGGCGATAGAAATGAACTTATTAAGATTGGCAGGCAGGAAGGAGCCCAGGATTTTGGGAGGTGTCTCTGATCCTTGAATTGATACCAATGAATACGCCAACATTTCTTTGTAGTCTAGCCTGTCTTATGTGAGCCAAGAGCCTTCCTAAGTGATGCTTTGGGTGATAGTCTCAGTGTCTCAGGCTCCTTGGGCCATAGGCATTTGCCTATTAGACTAATGAGTCAAAACACTCAATAATTCATAAGATACTATATATCTAGAGCGTGAGGGTGGGGTTAGGACAGGGCCAGAGGCGCGCGCAGGCTAGGGGAGGGGCTAGGGGAGGGGCATCCTGAGTGACAAGAAAGTGGAATGAAGTTTAGTTTCAACAGTAACTTTCCATCTCTGATGGGGTAGATTTTAGTATTATGCATAACAAAATTGCAGAATTTAGACACGCCACTCAATTCTGCTGAGCATCTTGGGACCTGGACACTAGTGAGACTAGTGACTTCAGTCTCTTCAAAATGCAAACGTTCTGCATTTGAGGAAAACTTCTTGCTCCCCCCATTTCTTTCCCGTGCTTTGAAGAGATCTGTAAACAGGACAGAACCAGTAAAGCTCATCTAATAGAAGTCACCCCGCCCTCCAGAGGCTCTCCACGGTGCTTGCTAATGTGATTCTTTCCTGTTCAAAGTTTAATACCTCATCCAAGGGCTCAACAATTACATTTCCATTACTTCCCACTGTTTATCGCAGTTGGATCGCAAAAGCCAATTTACGTCGTGGTTTCTTCTCTGCTCGGTCTTTACTGTCTATTTTTAAACTTGTCTCATAATCCAGTTGGGTGCTCCAGCACAAAGTGTTGGCTCAGTGATGCTGTTGGAACTTCAGCTGTAAAAGAGACCTTGTCCTTAGCTAGCTATACGGCATCCTCCGGACCCAGTATGAGGTCATGAGGAGACTTCTGTCCTTCAGTAGCTTTCTCTCTCTCCTCTAGGGAGGATTCTGAGTAACCTCCATTCAGGGGCATTTACAAGAGCATTCCCTTCAAATCCTAAAATGAAGAAAAAAACAGTAGCGTCATGCCTTGTATCTCTGACGTGGGGTTTGTGGTCCCAGATTTCATCCCTATGAATGACAAGGTCTTCTGGGCCCTGCCTGTCTTTTACTACAGTTTCCATGTCCACTCAAGGACTACTGCACACGGAGCTGGAGGCCAGGCTTGAAGGGCTCCAAGGAACTTGAACACAGTATCTTCTGACAAGAAAGGATGCTTTTGGAGCTAGGTTGGCAGTCTGGGATAACTGTTGTCACCAGCAGCATTCTCTCATGAAAGAAGATGCCAAGATACACAGAAGAAAATGTAATTCTAGAATAGTCTTGATCATGGTTGTCTAACATCTGAAGAGGGATTTTTGATGGTAAATATTCATTGTGTATCTGGCTTCCTTGCTTACCATCCCCTGAGGTGGTAGTAAATAAAATATTCCTGGAAGCATCTCCTCTACAGTCTGCTGGCAAAGAGTAAAAACATTTTTTTTTTTTTTTAGATCTTTATTTCTTGTGGGGTTTGTATGTTTGCTTGTTTATTTTTCTTACCCTGCTTTAAAAATGTTCTTATTATTTTTAACCATCTTTTCTCTAATCCATCTGGACACAGGTGTTTTCCTTCTGTGGTGCAGAGGTGACTTGACCCAACCATTGGCTGGATTGTCATGGGGTCTGTGTATAGTTCTTTTTCCCCAGATTGATTTTATTTTGTTTTATGTGTGTGGGTTTCTTTGCTTTTTTGTATGTATATGGACAAATACACATACAAAGGCCTGATGTCCTTTGGAAGTTGAAAGAGGGTGTAGGACCCCATGGAACTGGACTTATGCATGGGTTCTGAAAACTGAACCTAGGTCCTCTATAGTGGTAGCAGGTGTTCATAAGCCCCAAGCCATCTCTACAGTTCTAAAATTGACACTTGATTTTTACTTTTTAATTGTATGTGTATGGTTGTTTATCCTGCATTTTTCTCTGTGTGACATGTGTATTCTTGCTTCCCAGGGAGGTCAGAAGAGGGCATGGGATCTGGACTGCAGTCCTGATGTCTGTGAGCCACCACATGGGTGCTTGGGATAGAATCTAACTCCTCTCTAAGAGCAGCAAGTGCTCTTAACTGCAGAGGTGTCTCTCCAGCCTCTGTGGGGTCTGTATAATTGACAAGGAGTTCAGGTAGGTAGGTACGAATTCCTATGGATCAGCAAGTTTGTAAGAGAACAAATAAAGAAACAGTCCATGGGCGTGATGCACGCTCATGGCTGTCCTGATAGGGCTATTATACCCTGGTGTGAGCTTCACGTCTCTAGGGAGCTCCACCCACCTCCAGAAGATGTTGGTGTTTTGTGGTCTTAGCTCAGATCTGGCATGGTCTATAGCTGCTTAATTCGGTCACCAAGGTCATCATTACTCTACCTTCCTCCCCCTCGCTCCTTACTCATCTCCACAAATACTGTACTTGTCTTTGCCTGTCTCTTTGGTGAGAAGAGTGCTGAGAATTTGTGGGCAGAGCATGAATTCTGGAGCTGGCTAAGGAGGGGACAGAAAGGGAGAAGGAGTAACGGCAGAGGCTTATGGAGTGCCTACTGTGTGCTGAGGGTTTTCAACCTGCCATTTTGCCTCCTTCAGCAGGTCGAGGGGTTGCTGTCCTCCACATTTTGTGAACCATGGGCCCCTGTGGTGGTAGTGACTTCTCTAATACCACACTTGAAATAGATGAGGGTCATGAGCTTGGAGACTGCAGGCTCAGCTTCTGGGTTTGCTCCTGGGAGGTGAGAACCTTTTTTTTTTTTTTTTTTTTTTTAACTGAGATGAGATTTCACTGTGTAGCCATGGTTGTTCTGGAACCCAGTCTGTAGGCAAGGCTGGCCTCAAATTCACAGAGATCCTCCTGCCTCTGCCTCTTAAGCACTGGGATGTGCTGGGATTAAAGGCATGGTCACCATCACCTATTATAACTTCTTGACCAGGACAAGATCGGATATGTCCACTTTATTCAGGAGTTGCTTCTCAGGAAAGGGGCACGAGAAAGGGCATAGCTAACTACATTTTGTAAAGGCCAAGCACTCTGGCAGGCTACTTGCTGTACTCTGCTACTACTATTATTATTTTTAAAACAATGCTATTAACAAGTAAATTCTTTTGGTTGCTAGAGGCTCAGGCATTCAGGCTTGATCATGAAGCTGTGAGGCTGCAAAGAAATTTATATATATATATGTGTGTATGTATACATGTGTGTGTGTGTATATACATATGTGTGTGTGTATACATATGTGTGTGTGTATACATATGTGTGTGTATACATATGTGTGTGTGTATATATGTGTGTGTGTATATATATAATTTTACCATTTATTAAAGATAAGAGCAAATTTGCATATCCAAAGTGAGTATGTTTGTTTGTCAAATACAAGATAATCCTAAAAAATAGATTAATCTGATATTCACGTGCTGAGAAGTGATGGTTAACAAAAGTCTTAGCTTTTTATAATTAACTCTTACGTTTAAGAGCAGCTTAAGAAGGGGGCTTCCTGGTCAGCTGAGGAGTCGTGTGCAGTGATGTGAGGAGTTCCATACCCATACGGAACTGTGTATTTGAAGGCGGGAGTCCCGTGTGGGAACACAGTCCAGAAGTTGCTACACAGGCTGCTGGGTTGTGCTATAATACAGACCTACCCAGCAAGGTGTACCCACTCAGGAAACAGTGGCATAATAGCTGTGGGATTAACCAACTACTTTTTGATTGTGTATGAGACCTGTTCCTCATGAGGCATTTCATGCCTGGTACTGTAAATGCTGTGGCTGGGGAGACTGAGGCAACACAAGCTTTGTTGCTATGGCAAGTGTTGATGCTGTTAAACTGACTTCTAAATATGTCTGTTCATGCCCATAGATTCATGTGGGCATTAAGTGAGATTCATGACTTTGGCCAGAGAAACCTATTGTCCTATAACAGTTATTTAGAGGTTCATAGCTGGTCCAAGCATCAAATAAAGCACACGTGAATGCCTAGCCATGGCTGAACCATCTGGTTAACCGACCCCCATGCAAGGATCACTCAATATGGCAGAAGAGTGGGTGGACAGAATACAGGAGCTGACAGATGAGGAGCGCAGCTGTGGGGTGCTGAGTCCTGGGCAAGGCATGGCTGTTCCACGGACTCACACAGCTGTGAGCAGCTGTAATGGGACTCGGGGTTATTAATCAAAGCATTCCTAAGAGAAGGATGGGGAGTTGGGAGCATGATGGGAAGGGGCCACGGGTAGATTTGAGGGAGGGAGTGGTGGGGAGCTGCGATCCAAATACAGGTATGAAATGTATGAAAATTCAAAGACTAAATTAAAAGAATTACCAAAGCAGGACTTGGCACACAGAGCTCAATTGTTTCCATCTCGTGGAGAAGAATATACACTCAGAAAATACCTGCTCAAGTTTTTGTCCCATGTCTGAAAATAACTCGCTTGGTTTTCTTTTATGGAACATCTAAGTTTCCCGAAGCCGCTTAGCTGAACCACTGATTGTCTTGGTGTCCGCTCTCATGGCCTTGCTTTGGACGTCTTCTCAGGGATGCTCATTGCAATGGACTTCTCAAACCGTAGATCGGTCTTCCGTTTTATTTTTCTATATATTCTACTTTAAAGTTATCATTTTATTAGTTTTTTTCTTTTCAAGAATTCCCACGGATATGTGGATTTGGGTAAGAGAGGAACCTAATGGTTTTGCCTATTAGGTCCTGGACTATCATCCCTCAGACTGTTAAAGGTACAGGCACATTGATCACAGGCTTTTGTAAGAGTCAGCTTAGATAGAATCATGACTCTGAGCTAAAGCCCTACATGCTGGCAACAGAGCATTTACCAAGAGCTGGAACAAACTGTGCTCCATCTCCCTGGAGTGGAGACTTCTGCAGAAGTAGCTGGCTGAGATGCGTTGGCAATGTACCAAGGCACCCACTTATTCCTCCATGATGGCAAGGAGAGGATGGGGAGCGGAGGCCCTCACAGGCTGGAGAAAGGACACCGGGGATTCATTTACATAAAGTGGGGGTCGAAACTCTGTGCTGAACAGTAAAAAAAGTAAACAAGCAAATAAAGGACAAAGGAAGGTATAGTCACTGAAATCCCCCCCACCCCCCATGAGAACAGAAACACAAATTGTGAACATGGCTTGTACTGCCTCAGAGGGATCAGAAAGCTGGTTTTAGTTACAGCAAACTCAAGTTCTCAGAAAAAAGCAAGACTCAGATGTGGACTGTCTTCCACCAGGGTGACATTTCTCTGGCAGGAATCCGTGGTGGTCGTTTTACACATCCCCTCATCCACAGGGTCACAGACAGGTTCATTATAAAAGATGAGCAGGGCTCTGATCTCTTGCCTCTCTCTTACTTCTCTTACCTCTCCCCATTCCCTTCCCCCCTCTCTCCACATGGTCATGGCTGGCCTCCACTTCTCTACTCTCTCCCTCTCTCTGCCTCTACTACCCTCTTAACTCCCCCCCCCCATGTCCTAAATAAACTCTATTTCTATACTTAAAAAAAAAAAAAAAAAAAAAGATGAGCAGGGTCTGACCTCTAAATGTCCCTGCGTCTCTTGATACTCACCCGAGAGCACACCCAGCTTGGCATCTGGTAGATTACTTCCTTCTCTTTGGTTGTCAACATCTCATCTCTGTTAGATCACCATTTATCAGTAAAATATCTGTGTTTACTGGCCTCAAGTAGTGTTCTTGTCTCAAGTAAATATGTAAACAAACAAACAAACAGCTCACTGCATGAATGTTTATAGCACTCTTATTCACAGAGGCTAGTCAGTGGAGACAGTTGAATGCCTATTTATTAACAACTGGATAGACACAATAACACAACTGTCCAATGGAACACAAGTAAACAAAGACGGTGTAAACACGAATAAACTTTGAAAACATTATGCTAAGTAAAAACCCAGTCACAGAGGCCACATGTCTGCTTCTGTTCCCAGAAACTTCTGGAATATAAAATCCATGAAGACGGCAGAAAGGAGATCACAACCATTGTCAGCAGGGAGGGTGTGAGCTGACCCTTAATGGACACATGTTTCTCTTGGGGGGCAACTGGGATGTTCTAGAATAGAAAAAGTCAATGACAGTTGTGCAAAGATGCTGGAAACTGCTGAAATCCACACATCAAAGGTGTGGATTCGATGGTATATCAATATCTGTTCCTTTTATTATTTGTGTATGTAAGCGCACACATAGACATGTGGGTAGAACACAGAGCAGGATATTGGGTGTCTTGTGCCTTGGGTCAGAGTCTCTCACAGAACTCGGTGCTCATCATTATTTGGCTAGACTGGCTGACTAGGGAGCCCCAGGGACCCTCCTGTCTCGGCCTCTCTGACACTGTCTCCCTGACTCTGTCCCAAGTGCTGGGGTCATAAGCACGCACCACCATTCCTCCAGACTTCTGTATGGGTGTTTGAGATTTGAGATTGGGTCCACATGTTTGTAAGGGAAGTGCTCTTAGTCCACCGAACTATATGCCCAGCTCCAGAAAGTAAATATTTCAGTATATATATATGTGATATATATATGTGATATATATATGTGATATATATATGTGATATATATATGTGATATATATATATGTGATATATATATATGTGATATATATATATATATATATCACCTCTGAGAAATGACACCAAGGCAGGATGGCAGAAAAGATGATGATAAAAGTGAAAAAATATGTATACATAGGAACCATCATCTTCCCCTCTTGATGTCTGGTGACCATCTCCAGTGACTTAGGGACTGTCACCTTCCCGTCTTGATGTCTGGTGACCAGCTCTCACTTCCTGAGCACCTGGGCAAACATATCTTGCCACCAACCACACCCTGGATTTGATCTCACTGCTCTCTGAGCCAACTTCCAGGACCATCAGCTCCCGAGGCTCATCATCACAGCTGCACCTCCACTGCTAGTTGGATTGTGTCTCCTAAAATAAAGACAGGCTCAAGCCCTCACCTCCAGAATCTGTGAATATGATTTTATTTGAAAATCACATCTTCACAGGAGTGATCAAGCTTCAATAAGGCTGTCATGGTCAGTTTTGGTTGTCAACTTGACAGCACGTGGGAAGAAGGAGTTTCAGTTGAGGAATTGTCTCCATTAGATTGGTCTGTAGGGCATTTTCTTGATTGTTAATTGATGGAGGAGGGCTCAGCCCACTGTGGGCGGTACTATTCCTAGGCAGATGGGTCTGGGTTGGAAAGGAGGGCACCTGAACACATGCTGGGAAGCAAGCCAGTAATTAGCACTCCTCCATGTTTTTGCTTCAAGCTCCTGCCTTGAGTCCCTGCCTTCCCTGTCCTCAGAGATGTCGGACTGTGACCTGGAAGTATAAACCAAATGAATCCTTTCCTCCCTAGACTGCTTTTGGTCAGAGTGTTCTATCATAGCCATGGGAGTTAAACTACAACAAAGTCTGTGCTGGACTGAACTGGATTCTAGCACTGAAGCATCTGTGGACCCAGAGCCACAGGCAAAGGCAAGAGGCTGTGGAGACGCACAGGAAGAAGGTGTGTGGTGACTGAGGACAGCTAGAGGCCTACTGGTCACACCATGCCACAGGCCACTCACTTCTACAATCTGGAAGAGGCCAGGTAGGATGCTGTCCTTTTCTGGAGCCTTCAGAGAACATACTTCTACTGATCCCTTGCTGATGGAATTCGGGCCTCAAGAATGGTGAATAATGGATTTCTGCAGTGCTGAGTTGCCCGTGTGGTGGTGTTTTCTCACGCAGGAAATACATTTAGTTCTTGGCCTGAGATCCAGCACACAGAGGCCCAGGGATGCTTGCTGAGCAAACAGCTCGTCTGGTTTGATGTGGCCTGTGGTTTGTCTGATGGAAGGAGCCACAGGAATAGGGTGATAACAATAGAAATGTGGGGTGAGGGAGGTAGCTTAATGGTAGAAGGTGCGTGCTTGATGGTCATACAGCTTTCAGTCCCCAGCACCAACAAAACAAAACCTCAGAAATCTTATTCTGTCTGTACAAGGGGCAAGCCAGAGAAAGAGAAATGTAGGGTGTCTGGAGAAGGGACAGAGTAGGAAACCTGGTGTTCAGTGTTGTGTTTCAGCTCTGAGTCAGTGAAGTCGATAGACAAGGGAAGATCCTTGTCAGGAGCCCATGGTGATGTATGATAATAACTTCAATAGGCCTGTGTGACATGTCACCTTCTCATCCATGTTCCTGAGAACTGGGTGGCTGGCTCAGAAGTTGGGTTTAGTTATTCTTATGTCCAGTGTCACTTAGTAAGTGGTGACACCAGAGCTCAGGTCCTTAGGGCTTCCAGACCCTGCTTTGTGGCTGTCTGTCAAGAGACCTGTTATTCAGACAGCTTTCAAACATCTCAACCCTGTAGCTGTGTTTGGCAATTATCAGGTCCACTCATTCTGCACACTCAAACCGGAAATGAAAAGTTACCATCTCCTCACCCACCTGTCACCTATCACAGGCTTGATCTATCGTTACAAACCGAAACATTTCTTATGTTCCAAGAACACAGATAACATTGTGGATATGTGAGGTTTAACTTTCTCCTCTGAGGGTCATAAAGAAGATACATAATATCTTTTCTGCTTTGTTTTAAATTTACTATTGTGTGTGCTTGCACTTACATGTACGGCCATTAGAGGACAGCTTCATGGAGTCGGTTCTCTTCTTCCATTTTGATGTGGGTTCCAGAGGTTGGATAAGGTATTTAGACTGTGTTGCAAGTGCTTTACCCACAGATCTACCTCAATGCCCCCACAGTATCTTCTGTCAATGAAACAGGACTTGCTAAACCTTTAGCTAGCCTGAATGTTACTACTCCAGTTTTCTTAGCAGGTGTGACAGACAGATGTTTACACCCCTGTAAAATACTTATGGATTATGTTGTTTCATTATCTTTGCAGTGGTAAACAGAAATAACTTTTAACAGGATATGAAAATACTTTATTTCTCTGAGTAAGTTTTAAAATTAAAAAAAATAATTTATTTCACTTACTATGTGCACGAAGGTGTATCTGTGTATGGGTATGTGCTTTGGAGTGCAAAGCCAGAGGCATTGGCATGTCCCAGAGCTGGGGTTAGAGGTGGTTTTGAGCCACCTGACTTGAGTGCTAGGAACTGAACTTGGGTTCTCTGCAAGAGCAACCATGCTCTTAACCATGGAACCATCTCTTCAGTTCCCCCCGTGTGAGCTAAAAGAAACATTTTTATAGTAGTTTGGGAAGGTGGCTATTTGTTTCTCCATTTTCTCAGGAATCCTCATGAGGACTGGCTTATTTTGAAATAGCTGACCCATCTGCCCATTTGGGGACAGCTTTTAATACCACATGACCTACCCTCACCCGCCATGCTGAGGACACTGTGTATGGTTAAATGATGATGTTATATAATCTTTGGAAATTATTTTCATTAGAGCAATTGTTGATGTGATTGAGGACGATTTATTCCATTCTGTAATGGTCTCGAGAAATGCGAACAGAAAACAATACATGATAATTGAGTCAAACCATTAAAAAGGAGCATAAGGTTCAGCACTGGGTAAGCTGTCCAAACCTGTCACACATTCATATCTGCAAGGTCGTCATGCTTGAGCCCATTCGCACTTGAACCAGAGACTTTCTTCCATGGGCCCAGAGCCAGATGGAAAATTATTTGTGTCTTGATGCCTTCTCCCTCACTAATAACCAACATGGCAGCTTTGGTTATCCCAGAGCTTGAGGGACCTTGAGACACTGGACTAATTGAGAACCATTCTTGCCTCCAGCCCCCAGCACTTCCCAGCTAGCAGCAGAGTCAGGGAACCACTTGGGTGACCGGTGTGTGGGATGACAAAGAGAACACTCCATGGAGACATGGGGGAAGTTGACAAAACCTTGTTACAGGATGCTGCCAGGGGCCTGTGGCTAACTTGTCACTCTCTCCCTGAGAAAGATCTCAGCAGAACACAAGGCAGCCACTCACTTCCTGTGGGATAAGACAAGCACAAATTGCATGCTCTCTTTCATGCACTGAAAAGTAGCATGAACTGAAAACACATATTCGCGCCTGTCCACTGAACTCTTATGGAACAATATGTTAAGAGTGTTTATTATGCACAGCCTCAGATGTGTTCATGAGTTTGACTGTAGGCCATCCAGTTTGCTTTGCTCTATTATTCTGCAGATGGAGCTAAAAGACAGCAAAAGTCACAAGCAGATGTAATGATGGACCGTGGAAAAACTAGTTGAAAACTTAACGAGATCCCAGCCCCTCATCTGAGAAGTCTATAACACAAGATCCTGCGCTGTAGATTACTTCACTCCTGACCTGGTAAGCATATCACAAAGATACCAGGGTATTGGTCGGTGAAGAAATCCCCTTCTCCTAGCGTTCAAAGCAAGAGCACTCTATTCTGTACCCCCAAAGAGCTGAGATGTTAGAATGGAAAGGCTAACTTTTCAATGCCAAGACCACCTCATTCTCCAGCATCTTGTTGAATGATGTTAAATGTGTGATCACCCAGCAAGAGGCACTGCCTGTTCTCTTAGGTGAAAGAGCCAGGCCTCCAGTTGCACTGGCCTTGCAAGTCTAGGGTCAACTCTTCCAGATGGCCTGGGTTCCCTGTGTCTCCCTCACCCCCTCCTATTTGCTGCAATGAATATTTTGACTATAAAGGTAATGCATGCAAGCACTCACACACACATGCATGTACACACGTATGCACAGGTGTGCATGCATATGCACACACACATACACACAAACACAGACATACACAGACATACACACACACACAGAGTGTGTGTGTGTGTGTGTGTGTGTGTGTGTGTGTGTGTGTGTGTGTGTGTGAGAGAGAGAGAGAGAGAGAGAGAGAGAGAGAGAGAGAGAGAGAGAGAGCGAGCTGGGAGTGCTGGGGAAGTAGAGACAGGAAGATTCTTGGAGGCTTATGACCATCTAGTCTAGTCAATTTGTGAACTCCAGTTTCAGTGAGAGACTCTGTCTCAAAAAACATGGTAGAGGAAGAAACTCCATGTCAAGCTTTGGCCTCCACAAACATAAATAGATAGGTGGGTAGGTAGTAGGTAGATAAGTAGACAGACAGACAGATGGATGGACAGACAGGTGAATGAATAAATAAAACTGAAAATAAAAAAAATGCTTTTTCTTTGTAAACTCAGAAAATCCAGAAAACCACCAGACATGAAAATTTTCTTATATCTTGGATTTGGAATAGTCAATACAGGCTCCTTTCTCCTTGCTGGTCCTCCAGCCTCCCTCATAGCTAGATGGGCCTTAAGAATCAGAGTACACAGCATTTGGGCTAGCTCATTCCAACCCTTCCTCATGTTAGAATGTTTCTCTCTGCTGCTGCCAGACTGGAATGGAGGACCCCTCAGAGTGACCCATGTAGTGAGAATTTTGGTTTCTTTAATGATGAGAATGTGTTTTTGTTTTCATCCCCTTGTGGAATATGGGGCTGCTTCCAATTATCCACAGCAGCTAACTATGATTTGGCTCATGCTCTGGCAGGGGCATGATTCTGCCAGCTGAAGACAGTTTATGTTTCGAATTCTTGGGACTCTTGGGAGGGTATAAAAATGTCAGAGCCCTGAGAGGCTGCAGAGGCTGCTGCTTCCCCGGTGGCTGCTGGGGTTTGTCAAGTGGTCATGAGCAAAGAGAAGAGGAGAAAAAGTTGGATCTCCTGATGATGTGGATCAAAGTAGTCTAAAGAGGTCTACATTCCCTCTTCTCCCTAGCCTTCTTCCTCACCTACCTAGTGACGGGGGTTGGAAGGGACTGGATTAGAGAAGTGTGGTCAATATAGGAACCCAATAAAGTAACCAAAAAGTACAGTTACAGACCCACAGAGCGACCCTGGTGTCCACACATTGGATGGAGAAAAGCACCACAGTGTCCACAAGCAGCTATGGCTGCTTCGCCTTGGACTCTACAGGCTCTTAAAGACTTTGGGCTACTTACTCTAAAGCTATACCTGAGCCATCAACAGTTAATGCCTTCCAGGGGCCATTTTCTCAATCAGCTCATGGTGCCAGTCAATGTGCTGGACCTGGGAAGCCAGCTCCCACTGTGCTGGGGGTCTTTGCACATGGGGCTGTTTCTTGATGAAGCAAAGCCTACCTTGCCTGACTAGATCTGTGCCTCAGCACCAGAGTCAAGACCCGAGTCTCTGAGTATCAAGCGATATCAAGTGCTACTCTTTATAGGGAGTTTGTCCCAGCTCATTGGCATGAACTTGCTCTCTATGCACCATATTTGTGCTTCTGGATGGTGAAACATGCTAGAATAGAGGCTGCCATAACTGTCAAGTACTGGAGCTTATATGACCTTTGGGGGGACTTAGGGGTGCTTCCGGTCGACCTCAAACTGTCAGAAAGCCTGTGGTTTTGTAGGAGCAAGGCTTGTGCAGAGCAGACAGAGGATGGCTTCACAAGGAAAGCAGCTCCTGGGAGACTGCCTGGGAGATGAACATTGGTAAGATGTTCTGCAAACATGAAGATGCCTTAAAAGGATGAAGCACAACACTGCAGATGCTCTGGCAGGATTCCACGAAGCTCTTCCTAGACCTCAGGTACAAACCTCTACCTCGGAAAGCCCCACGGGGAGAGCTGAATGACTTTCCCCTAGACACCAGAAAGAAAGCAACACAGGTTATAAGCAGAAATGCTGAGACCACACCACTGTCACTGGTGAATTCTTTGTGACCTGCCATTCTAGACAGGGCAACTGTGTCATGGAGAAATGTTGCTGCTCATGTTTACTGCAGTAGCAGTCATGACGACTACAGCATGGCCCGAACCTAGGGATGTATCAGTCAGTGGTTGAACAAAGTAAGAAACAGCATGAACATACACAGGAATATTACCCTCCTGTAACAAGCACAACATCCGGTCTCTCAGAGTATTGTGGGTGAGCCTGAAGGACACCATGTCTGTGAAACCAGGTGCAGACACACGCTGCATGTTCCCACACAAACAGAGAATAGAAGAGTTGGCTGTGTGCAAAACATTCAACTGAGGTTTGTAAGCTCTAGCATTCTGTAGCACTGTGGGGTGACCATAAGATATGGTAGATTTCAAAAGAGCCAGGGGAAAGATCTTGAATATTTCTAGCCTCAGACAGCATCTACTTCTGGGGTGACCAACATGCAATGTAACCATAAGGTC
Organism: Uromys caudimaculatus; assembly: GCA_028551405.1. Lineage (NCBI taxonomy): Eukaryota > Metazoa > Chordata > Mammalia > Rodentia > Muridae > Uromys > Uromys caudimaculatus. Next base: position 78,964,954 of record CM052713.1, read on the forward strand.
ATAGGAATGCATGACAAATGTCTTCTTGCTCATGTATGAGGTATCAAAACAAATAGTACCAGGGAGGGGACAGTCACAGATGTTGACTCTGCAGTGTGACCAACTGACCTGCTATTACTGGCCTTGCATGGGGCAAGGCTGAGACTTCAGGATGATCTGGGGAGAGCTGATCCTCCATGGGAAGCTACCAGAAACTGGAGTTTCAGATGTCATCCTGTCCAACTTGCTCCGTCCAGACACCAGAGTCTACGGATAGCTCTGGTGAGCAGGGCAAAGCCCTCGATGTCTCTTATGAGTCATGTGAGGTCCAGACTGGAAAGCAGTGTTCATAAGCGTCTCTGGGTTGCTCCCATGCACAGGCTAACAGAAGCCTTGTGCCTTTGACTTTGGTGTATGAGCCTGAATGTGGACTCACTGAGGTGGGCAGGGTTCAGTGTTCATGGGTGTCTCACAGAGGTGAGAGGCCTATGACTTGGAAACAGAAACGGGGCCCCAGCAAGAGTGAGACTGGCCCTCAGATGCAGAGAGCAAGCGGAATCTTGTCTGGTTACACATGGGCTCTACCCCTGAGCCCACCCAGCCCCATGTGTAGTATATCCTCATTGGTGCTGGCCAGAGAAGGTTGTGTGTGTGTGTGTGTGTGTGTGTGTGTGTGTGTGTGTGTGTGTGCTTATATGTATGTGTGTATGTGTATTTATATGTGTGTATGTGGGTGTGTGAATACGTGAGTATATATTTTGTGTGTATGGTATGTGTGTGTACGTTTGTGGGTGTATGGTGTATGTGTATGTGGGTATATGATATGTGTGTATGTGTGTGTGGTGTGTGTGACATGTGTGTGTATGGTGTGTATATATGTGTGTATATGGTGTGTGTATATGTGGGTGTATGGTGTGTGTGGCGTGTGTGTATATATGTGCATTTGGTGTGTGCGTATATGTGTGTGTGTGATGTGTGTATGTGTGGGGTGTGTGGACATACTTTCCGTGTCATGTGGGTGGAGGTCAGAGGACATCCTCAGCTGCTAGCTGTCTCTACCTAGTATGAAGGACGGTCTCTCTGGCTTGTTTACACTGCACTGTGAGCTCTGGGCTCAGCAGCTTCTTGGGGATTTTCCTTCTCCACCTCCCACCTTTCCATAGAAGGGCTGGCTACAGATGTGCACCACTGTGTCCAGCTCAGGTGGGCTCTCGGGATGAGAACAGAAGTGGTCAGGCAAGTCTTATGCAGCAAGAGCACTGAGGCAGCTCTAGAGGCCTTTGACCAAGTTTTTTAGAATGTCTATGTTTCACCCATCCTTCACCCCCAGCACAAAGCTGACTGCATTTAGACCAAATACTCCTTCGAAGGATTAGTGAGAAAAATAACTGATTTTGTTGGGCAAAAGTCCTAAGTAGTGTGTGTTTGTTACTTTACTTACTTTGTGTTACAAACAAGGAAACTGAGGATAAGTAATCTCCCTGGAGTCATAGAGACAGCTATCCAACCATGGTGCTGAGACCATGGGAAACCATGCACCTATATTAAAGGAGAAATACCCCTGCATTCTCCAGAAGACTTCAGAGATGGAGAGAGCCATTCCCACAGCCCCGATGCCCCAGCAGGCTGTGCACAGCTCTTTCTGGAGATATCTGCAGTAGAACCCCCACCTCGTTTCTGAGATCCCCTGCTTAGCAAGCACACTTTCCCATGTGTTGTTGCTCAGCTCATCTGTAGGTTTGCTAACAGGTGCTCTGGGAAGCAACGGGGCAGAGTTGGCTCCCAGCTCACCTTGGCCCAGGTCTTCATCAGGGAAGGCCTGACTACTCCCCTCAACCCTTGTTGAAGCCCACCTGCCTTGTAGCCCAAGGGCCCATGAAAATGTCACACCCCTCTTTTCTCAGCTCACTATCTCACTGTAAGGGTTTAGAGGTATAAAAAGAGCCTACCTCTGCCACATATTTCCCCAGCCAGGTCCTGGGCTTTTCTCTTAGTCATTTTACAGCTCCTGCTGTGTAGAGCCAACTTGTTTACCTGGTGGTGGTGACGGTGATGGTGGTGGTGGTGGTGGTGGTGGTGGTGGTGGTGGTGGTGGTGGTGGTGGTGGTGGTGTGTGTCTCTATGTGGTGTGTCTGTGTGTTTCTGTGTGGTGAGTCTGTGTGTATGTTCGTGTTGTATCTGTGTGGTGAGTGTATACATGTGATGTGTGTTTTTGCATCTCGGCATGTGTTTGCTTGTGTGTTTGTATATGAGTGCTGTGCCATCTCTGTGTGGTGGGGGTGTGTCTCTGTGTATTTGTGTGTACCTGTGCGCTGAATGTATACATGTGGTATGTGTTTTTGTGTCTTTGTATGTGTTTCGCTTGTGTGTTTGTATGTGTGTGCTATGTCCTCTCTGTGTGGTGAGTGTGTGTGTGTGTGTGTGTGTGTGTGTGTGTGTGTGATGTATCCCTGTATGTGTGTGTGTCTGTGTGGTGAGGTATGTGTGTACACATGTACACTGGATGCTGAATGACTTCTTTCCTTTCTGTGGGGAGAATCAGCAAGGCTGTGAAGCGTCTCCATGGAAACTGGCTCTCCATCCACCAGGCCGCTGCGGTGTGAATACATAATCCTCAAGGCGGGCTAGGACTAATGAGGCAACTTAATGGACCTCACACCAGGACCTTCTAGAACACAGCTCCGTTCCTCCAGTCTCTAATTAGCTAGCAGCGTCTGAATGGCTCAGGGTGCTGTGTTTCATAAAGCTTCCAGGGTCCCACTTTTGATGTTTGGATCATTTTGGGGTATCCCCCCTCACAGAGCCACCAAATAGAGGTCTCCATAGTAACCTGCAATATAGTCACTTTAAAATGATAATTTCTCCATTAAGACAAGACTCTCCAACAACCCAGTGGCCATTTAGATTTCTGATGTTGGTATAATGTCCCCACCTCTCTGTTCCCTCCTTGGATAATTGTCAATTCACCAAGAAGAATAGAATGGTTTCAAGAGAAGGATTCATGGTGGTCTGGGGTTTTCTTTTTCTGTCTTTTTCCTTCCACTCCCATCTTCACATTAGGGAGTGGTTATTTAGGCTCCAATCAATATATAGTAACTTTTAAGAATTTCTGACAGGGCTCAAGATACATATGACTCTTGCTGGTGAGAGGAATGAGCCCATAGAAGTTAGACTTCAAGGGTTCGTTAGGAAGATATAAATATTAGCAGATGTGATAAAAACCAGCATCTGGTGGGCTAACGATTGTCACCTGTCCTCCGCTGATATCAGGGCTTCTCTGGAGTCATCGATGCTGTTTGGATTTGTTAGCAGCGTTCTGTAACACCCCCCACAGCGGACAGACTGGAGATTCGCCCCAGTTTGTTATTGCTTTCATTTGTTTATAGTTCCTTTTGTGGCTCTTTTTGGATCTCCCTGGCAGGAAATGGTGAGTGCTTCTACATTTCAATTAATGAGCCATTTTTGCCTGCAGGAAGGGAAGGGGAAACCCGCAGGATCAGATCATTTGAGGAACAATCTGTGCTAAGGTGTCTGTCCTTGTAGAATGGGGACCAGGGCGTGTCTGCCTCACAGCCTAACATTGTTCTCCAAGCTGCCTCTCCGATTTGTTAATGGCTGGCATTTAAAACACCCACCCTGCTCAGGCATGGAAACTCCATCCAACAAATCTGAAGGACGATGGCTTTTCTAGTGACAAAGTAACTTCCCAGAGCCGTTGATCCTCTCAAATAAAGAGTTGCCAGTAGATGTGCGTGGTTATGTTAGGGAGTCTGCCTTCTTGTCTTCAGGCTTATCTTTTCTGTGTTTTCAGGTTATTGGTTCTTAAGACTCCCACCAGAGAGAGGTAAATGCTTAAGATGGCTAAGAGTTGGTTTGGTTACTTAAAACAAAAACATTTTTGTGTTAAGAAAGTTAGCCCATCTAGAAGATCTTAATTGACTTCAGAGGTCCTGAGTTCAATTCCCAGCAACCACATGGTGGCTCACAACCATCTGTAATGGAATCTGATGCTCTCTTCTGGTGTGTCTGAAGACAGCTACAGTGTACTCATATACATAAAATAAATCTAAAAAAAGAAAAAGGTGTTTAAAAAAATTAAATTCTCAGTAATATTTTTCTAGACAACTCTAAGCAAATGCAGAGAACATGGATCATCAAGGCTACACACCCTGACAACTTCACAGGAAGTAGACCTAACAGCGCCCCTGCTGGAGGCAAAGACCCAAGACAGAATCTGAATTAGACACGTGTTGAATGAGAAGGAACCTGTTAGGTGCAGCCTGGCCCTGAGACACAATGGCCCTCCAAAGAGGCCAGATCTCTCAGCCTGAGTCAGGCCCACTTCCCTGCAGCGCCCTCTGGCCCACTTCCCTGCAGCACCCTCTGGGACAGAGTGAAGAAGCCGTGTGTGCTGTGACATGGCAGCTCCCAGTCTGTGGCAACTGCCTCCTTCATGTGTTTGTCATGTATGTGGAACTAAATCACATGATAGCCGGCTTCCCGACAATCCCCAAACACAAATCCCGCTATTTCCTTAGTTCTTTGGATCGCTGGGGGAGTTTGCACTGAAGGTTTTCTCTGAGAAGGCCCCTCTAGATTCCCATGCTTGCCTCCCCCCGCCCCCACCCACCTCAGGGTGACTGTCTCAATCTTCTTATTCCTACTCTCCTTCCCTCTACTTGCCATCCTCTCCCCCCCCCCCACATACACACAATATTTTCTCTCTAATACTCTCCCTCCTACCTTGTGCCCCAAGGCCCTTTCTCCCAGTAAACCTCATTCCCGAGTAGAATTATTTCAGCCTTCTTTTCTTGGACTAACTTATAATGCTTTATCATCTTTTATTATTGCTAATACTGCTTGCCAGAATTTATCTGTATAAAGGCCTCGGTCTTAAAATGTCCTCCAAAGGCCCGTGTGTAGAAGGCTTGGGAGGTGGTAGACCCTCCTATGAAGAACGGTGGATCTGGGAAGAGGTTCTGTGTCACTGGCTGTACATTTAAAGAGGACTGTAGGAGCCTGGTCTCCTCTCTGTGGCCAGGAGGTGAGTGGCTTTACTGTGTCACCTGTCTCCTGCCATGACCTATTATTACTCTGCCACAGGCCCCCAAATTATGGGTCTGTCAGACGGAAGACTTTAAAACTGTGAGCCAAAGTAAACCTTCATCTTCATAAGTTGGTTATCTCAGGTACTTTGTTACAGTGACAGAAAGGGAGAAGAAGGAGGAGGAGGAAGAGGAAGAGGAAGAAGAAGAGGAGGAGGAGGAGGAGGAGGAAGAGAAGAAGAAATAAAAATATATGAATATGTTCCTGCGAACTAATTAGATAATTAGATATTAGTAGGCTTGGAGGACATTGAAGATGGAGTCTCCTTCATAATCACAGCTTGTAAGGATTGGGGGAGTTTGCACTGAAGGAACTATCCTGAACTATCTGGGAGATGTAAGGTGGTGGTGGCCTGCCTGAGGATTTCCGGTAAAGAAGGAAGCCATAGGCTGTTCCTCTCTCTTAACAGCTTCTCTGAATGGATCTGGCAAGCACTGAAGCAGTGTGTAGCCACCCAGGAAGCCTAAGAAGGGAGGTTGGTGGGTGGTCTCTCTGGCCATTGTTCACTCTCGCTCTGAGAGCACACCCACTTCAACTTGTAGAGAATCCTACCCATCTTCTATAGGGCACGTTGTGTCCCATCTGAATTCTTCTGATGGAGAACAGAAGGACCAGGAAGCTGAGAGGAGACCACAGCCAGGCTCTAAAGCATCCCCTTCCTACTGGGTATTCAACACCTCCATTGTAGAGTCACCGTGGATTCTGCAAGGTGGGGCTGTTCTCTGCAGCTCTGCCCTGCTGCCTTCAGGTGACTGTGGCACACCAAGTCATTCACACATCCGATCTCCATTTTTACCATTTGGATTTCATTCTTCCCACTACCCTTGATAAAAATCCTAATGTTCTCATTGACCCCCCTCACGTTGGGTAACACGATGAGTGATCTCCCCTGGATCTGGGGTCAGATGAGGGATATGCTTCTGGATAGGTGTGTGGTGGTATTTCTTGAATGGACTAGTTTCATCTCATCCAGAGTGGGTAGCATCTTCTGGAGGTGACATGGAGGTTTATGCAGAAAGCTGCTGCTGGAGCCTGCTTGCTGGCAGGCACTTGGTGAGTGCTGTAGCTGCCACTGTCTCTGGCTGCTGTTAGAACCTAGTTTCTTTGCCCTCCAATGTGGCCAGGGCTCTAGTGAACTTCCTTAGCATGCGATTGTGACTCCAGGCTCATGGACCAGCAACTCCAGGTCTCAGCTTCCCCACTGTGAGGACAGCCATTGCAGGATTACCCATATTGTGTCCTATGAGCCAATCTGATAAGGCTCCTTTTATTATCTATTCATTGTGTGGTTCAGTTCTTCCAGAAAAACCTACAGAAGTGCACAGTGGTCCCCACGGCCATGAGTTCCATCAAGTGAGGATTAGCAAAAAGAAAAAAAAAAATCTCTTGTTTGCTAAACAGGTACAGACTTTCTCCCTTGTCATTACTCTCTAAATGACAACCTGTCACAACCAGTTTGACAGCGTTTGCTCTAGGTTAGGCAGGACAAGGCATCTAGAAGTGACTTAAAGCACCCACGAGGAGGTTTGCAGGCTCTGTGCATACACTACACCACTTGGTAGGAGAGACTTGAATATCCAAGAAGGTTTGGATCCTGGAACTGATCCCCTACCCATGCAAGGGGATGGCTATTACTATATTTCTGCATACTTGATGATGGTGAAGGATTCTCATAGGTGAGTCCTGACAGGCAGCCTGGGGCTATCATGCCCCACTACGTGAGCTCAGTCATGTAGGTGCTCCACTGAACTCTGTCGTATGTAGGTGCTGCACTGATCTCTGTTATATGTAGGTGCTCCACTGATCTCTGTCGTATGTAGGTACTCCACTGATCTCTGTCGTATGTAGGTGCTCCACTGAACTCTGTTGTATGTAGGTGCTGCACTGATCTCTGTTATGTGTAGGTGCTCCACTGATCTCTGTCGAATGTTGGTGTTCCACTGAACTCTGCCTAGGGCTCTTACTGAGGTTCTATGACCATGCATGAACGAGTAAAGCAGCAGTCAAAGCATGAGTCCCACAGTTGGACTCGAGCCTTCTGCCTCCTCCTTAGAGGCCCTGCTTGGTCAGTTCATCCTGAAGCTACCCAGGGCCCATCATGATTCATGCCATTAGCATAAGGAAGACTCTTTTATTACTAAGGAAATTCCATCGCTGAGCGTCTTTGTTTATCAGTGAACCCGGGCAGCCATACCAGATATGGCTGTTTGTATGATGTCACAGCTCAGGAGTGATTGAGAAGCCTCTGACAGTCCTCATCTCTTCCACAGATTTAGCTACGTCATGGTCAAATTTTCACCCTCTTTCTTTCTGTTCATGTTTACCATCAAATGGTCGTCGTATCTTTAATCTGGCTGTTTGTCTTGACGTCTGCCAAAGTACATCAAATGGCTGAGTCATGTAGGCTCCCAAAGCTGCAATTTTAATTATTTTATTCGTGAATCCTGCCTCTCCAAACCCTGGCTCCTATGTGAGAAATCTTTCCCTCAGCATGGATGTTTGAACGTGCCTACTGCTGACCTGCTTCTGTTTCTTTCCCCTTACCTGGAACCTACAATTGAGTTACCCCAGGATCCTCTTCCCTGATGTGAGCAGAGGTCAAAGACCTCCGAGACTTCAAGTGCAAAGCTCTTTCATTTTGAAAACTGTACATTTATAGATAAAGCCCCAAGTAGACCAGACCCAGATGGATGTTCATCTCCAGAAGCCATAAATTAGTGGGACAAGTGGAATTTTCTAAAGTACTTTTTGTTTTATCACATAGTCAGAGAGACAGAGAGGACCTAACTGGTGATTCACAGTGAACACTGAGCCGTTCATAAGTCACCACCTCCTCCTCATTCCCAAATGCTCGACTCCTGCTCCCCAAAGGAAACTCATTAGCCAGTCACCCTGTTTCAAAAGGTGCTTCTTTTTAAATGGAATCTCTAGCAGTCATTTACTCTCTGAGACATGTATATCATTGTTATCTGAGCCCATGTGAGGTTACAGGCGAGAATCCACACACAGGAAAAGTTCTTGAGCTTGCTCCTTAAAATATTATTCACAATACTTCCCAGGAAACAGGGAGATAAAATGCACCTTCGAACTGACCGCCTCCAGGTGAACCCATCTGGACATTGCCCATTTGAGAGGCAGTTATAGAACAACTCTGATGGAGCAGGCATGTAAGAAGTCTCTCATTATGTGCAGTTTCAGAATGGGAGACTGGTTTTCACAATACAGAATGTGCGGTAGACAGTCACCCTCCTGGTTAATGGAGAATGTGGAATCAGCTGTGGCTACACTCAGACAGATGATTTCTTCTTATACTGCAAGACCAGATACTTGCCAGGATGCTAAAGCCAGCCTCAGAGTTCTGCAACCTGAGCTTCTGGTTTCAGGAAACCCATCTAGCCTTTTCCTCTAGAAGTTTCTAAGTGACCACTGGCTGTGGAGCTATGTGGCAAATGCCCTACTAAAGAAATCCTGTAATTATGGTCTCCTCAACATTGAGAGATTGCCAAATAGATGTTTAAGGGAGAATGTTTTCGAATTAGGTGGCAGAGCCTGTGGCTTTGCCAGACTTATCAAAGTGGGGAAGGACTGTCTTGTGACAATTGGGATCAATTCTATTCTCTTTATAAGGATAAAGATCCATTTTAGTCACTGAGGAGAGAGTGTACTGTCTAAAGTCAGAATCAACTCACTGTATGTGCATGTGTCTATGTGTTGTGTGTGTGAGTGTGTGTGAATGTGTGTGGTATGTGCTATATGTGTGCAGTGTGTGTGTGCGGTGTGTGCATGCGTGCATGTGTTGTGTATGTGTATGTGAGTTTGTGTGAATGTGTGTGGTATGTGCTATATATGTGTAGTGTGTGTGTGGTGTGTGCATGTGTGCATGTGTTGTATATGTGTATGTGAGTGTGTGTGAATGTGTGCAGTATGTGCTATATGTGTATAGTGTGTGTGTGTGGTGTGCATGTGTTGTGTATGTGTGTGTATGTGTGTGTGGTATGTGCTATATATGCATAGTGTGTGTGTGTGTGTGGTACATGTGCTGTGAATGCATGTGTGTATATGTGGTGGTGGTTGTGTGTATATTGTGTATATGTTTAGTGTATATGTAGTGTGCAGTGTGCGGTGTATGGTGTGTGTGTGGTATGTGTGTGTGTGGTCTGTAGTGTGTATAGTGAGTGTGTTGTGTGTGTTTTGTGTGTAGTGTGGGTATGGGGTGTAGAGTGTGTGTAGTGCTTTGTGTGTGTGTGTGTGTGTGTGTCTGTGTGTGGTGTGGTGGTGTGTATGTTTACATAAGAAAGCCAGAGTTCAACTTTGGTTATCTTCCCATTTCTTTAATTCTTTGAAATACTGTCTCTCTAAACCCAGAACTTGATGGTGGGCTGGCTGGCCAGGAGGTCCCTGGGAATCCCTCTGTCTCCACCCCGGGGGTTATAGGCATGCCATCACGACTGGCTTTTGATGTGGCTACCAAGGCCCTTAACCCAGGTCCCCATGACATCTCCTCAGCTCCCAGTCAACCTACCTTTAATGGATTGTGCTTGTAAGAAGCACAACTCATGTTAAGAGGATTGCCATCATAGAGGGTTCCTGAACATGTAAGCATGCTGGTGAAATAGGGCTTTCTAACACCTTCCTAACACCCCACAGAACCATACTCAGCATCTCTCACACATGAAAAAACAAGCATAGAAGGGAGACCAGATCAGATGCAAGAGAGCACATGGATCTCATAGAAGGGAGACCAGACCAGATGCAAGGGAGCACATGGATCTCATAGAAGGGAGACCAGACCAGATGCAAGGGAGCACATGGATCTAGCACAGAAGCCAGATGCTAGCCCAAAGCAGGCAGGAGCAACTATTCCAAAAGCAGAATTCAAGTCGAGAACTGTCACCTAAGATGAAGACATTCTTTAATGGTAGAGTTCAGATTACCAACACACAAAAAGCCTCCAGAATCAGAGAGCCTGAATATGTAGCAAATACGAACAGAAGAGATGCAGATGTGGTAACTGGAGAAGACTTCATTACCCTGGTTCTGTCTGGCAACGGACTGATCATCTAGGTTGAAAATCAATATGAAACCACCAGGAATGAACTGCACTGCAGGCCTAATGGGCCAAATGGAGAGACACAGAACATTCCACCTAAGCAGCAGAACATCCAGTCTTCTAAAGTGTGTGTGAGACGTTCTCCAGATAGATTGCAGGCAGGGCCACACGGCAAATCTTAATAATTTACAGGCATTGCAACCACATACTTTTTTTCCAGTCATAGCAGTTGAAAACTGAGAAGGCGTACAATGGGGAAAAGTGGAAAATTTGTGTGGAAACCAAACACCCTTGAGCAATCAATGCATCAGAAAAGAAACCTAAAGGATATTTAAACATATCTCCAGACAAGATATCTTCTATGAAGACAGAAACAAAGCCTATGAAAACTCATGGGAGCCGGCCCAGCTGCTTCTAAGAAGAAAATATGTGGCCATGCATGTGTTCACTGACAGAAAAGAAAGACCTCCTCCACCAGACTTTATGTCTCAGGGAACTAGAAAAAGAGAGACAACCTAAGATCAAACAACAAGAAAAGAGTCAAATTGGAACAGAGGAAGCAGAAAGTGTAAGACAGTAGGCAAGAAAAATGGAACCTAGCGGTAGTTTCTTGAAAAGATAAATAAGACAGAACGAACTTTAGCTGCCTTAAGAATAAAAGGAAGGCAAGCTCGGATAAAGTCATAAAGGACACAAGGTACCAGAGTGCACTGCCAAAGGACAGAGCTGAGAGTCAGCTGTGACGTACAATACACAAGCACCTCGGGGAAGCTAGAGGAAACCAGTGGGTTTCTATAAATCTGGAGCCTAATGAGACCCACCATGAGAGGCAGCGATTCTGAGATGACCACAATCTTGTAAGGACAGAGAATCCATGCTTGAAAGGCACCCAGCAGTGGAAAGCTCTGGACCGAGCACACTCACTGGTGGGTTTTACCAAACATTTAAGGAAAATGGAAAATTAATGTCCATTCTTCTTAAACTCCTCCAAAAAGTTGAAGAGGAGAGAACACTTTCAAAAGAGTTTCTGTATTTTTAAAACTTGTTACTTTAAAAAAAAAAAAAAACTGACTATTTTCCTCGATAGCAGCAAATACTGGTTCCTGGTTTACTTCTTTAAAAATACTTTATTCTCTGAGAATTTCGTGCAATGTATTTTGATATTTGCCCAACTCCCCTTCACTCCTCCTCAGACCCTCTCCTCTCGGCGACTGTGGAAGAGCGGGAAGGTTGTTAGAGGCACAGGCAGTGGGTGGCTACCATTTTGAGTAGTGTTTTCTGGACACAGCAGGACAGTTGCTGGCTTAACTGAGTCTAGGATCCTCCAGTCCCTCCTGTGGTCCAGGGACCGCATGGCACAGAGCAGGAAGTGATATGCGCTGAGGGGAGAGCTCTGGGCGGTGGTGGCACACACCTTTAATCCCAGCACTTGGGAGGCAGAGGCAGGCGGATTTCTGAGTTCGAGGCCAGCCTGGTCTACGGAGTGAGTTCCAGGACAGCCAGAGCTACACAGAGAAACCCTGTCTCGAAAAAACCAAAAAAAAAAAAAGATGCAGCTACCACATCAGAAACAAACACAACGGATTAAAGTGCCTACTGAAGTGGACACTGATCGACAATGAATGTTTTAGCCTCTCACACGAATATCTCAAATTGCAGAACATAATTCTTGGGTCTTTAAGAGAGTCCAACGTAATACAAATTAATGAGACTTGAATAATCCTTCTTTTGGGTTTTTGTGTGCATGGGGGTAGGGACCAGAGGACAATGCCAATCTCTCTCCCCCTTTTTGAGATGGAGTCTCTCGCTGAACCTGGGCTCGCTGATTGAGCTGGAGCTTCATCTTGCCCCCACTCCTGACCATGCTGGGACGACAGGCAGCTGTCACTGCATCGTTTTCACAAGGGTACCGAGCATTAATGTCAGGTCGTCAGGCTTCTGTGGCAAGTGCTATAGGAACTGAGCCACCTCAGCACGGTGTCACTATGTATCCTTATAATGCATAGCCTTAATAATGTAAAGCAAAACATGGTCAAAAAGAAGTAAGAAGGCTCTATTTGTCTTGAATGCTCTGTAGGGTATAATTGCTGTTAATTTTATGTTGTTTATGCATTGTTTTTTCACATTTAAACATGTATTTAATATGTAATATTAGCCTTCAATATACAGATTAGCCTATTCACACATACATATGTGCACTCAATGCAACTATTCTATGTAGTTGTAGACATGAATACAGGCATTGGTTTGAATGCACATGCTATTAACTCTAACCTTGCTGGTCTGTTTTCTGAGATTCACTGCAGAAACTCAGGTAGATGGCCTGAGTGGCTTACCCACAGCCTATGGCACCACCTCCATGCCTCCTAAGAGCCTATTGGCTCTAGGGCATCATGGAAAAACTCATCAGAAGCAATTAATTGCCTAGAAACTTCTATGACGGCAGTTCTGGGCTGCTGAGCAGTCCTCGGAGTCAGTGTCTAAGCACCAAGATCCCACCCCCTGCACACATGAGCCTGAGATTTAATATCTTCCAAGAACAAAAGGAAGCAGAGCAGAAAGACAGAAAGACGCATGAGAAACACAGAGACCATGGTGCTTCTGAGAACCATTCTGCACCCAGCCTGCCTGCCCCTAGGGTGACACACTAGGAAGGCTGCATTCACTTGCCAGGCGTCCTTTGTTTCCCCTGAATCTAATCCCCCTCAGTGTGGGAAGACGGCATGATTCTCCCCACCTCCCCTGGGGTGAACTCAGAAAGCCAATAGGCTGCCTCAGTACAAGCATCTGCTACAAGGATGAAGAGCCAGGTTGGGAAACTGGGGTGAAGTGAGTGGGGTGGGCTGTAAGGTGATGAGAAGGTAGTAGATTATTGATAAAAATTCCTTAGAGGGATTGGGAACTGCCACGGCGACCTGAACTGGATAAAGAGCCAGCTCTGGTTGTCTTTGGTTGCTGTACTTTGAAGTGTTCGAGCCATTAAAATGCAGTGTTCTTTGCTGCTCACCCTGGCCATCTGCTGCTCGCTCCTGTCTCCAGAGCATCATGGGAGGCTCAGCTCCCTTTAACATGCCTTGCTTGTGGGTGGACTATTTCTCTGGCTGGCTGCCTAGGTATCCTGTGGCCTCAATCAGGACGGTGACTCTGGGTATGTTGATCTTATGGACACTTGTTCTCAGGTTCCCTTTCCTCTCGTTGAAGGTACTAAGGAGAGCTTGGTACCTCAGACTCGAGCCGCACAGCCTCAGGGGTATCTGTACCACCTTGGAAAAACTCTTTCTCCCTCTATCTAGGTTGAAACCTGTTGTTCTCAGAGGTTGATTCGGAGGGGGGTGAAGCTGTGGGAGGGAGGAGGGGAAGGATCCCGAGCTTGGCAGGAGGTGGGAGGGTGGAGCAGGCTCTCAGAGCCAGGTGGCAGCTTGTGGGAGGAGGGAGGGCTAGACAGAGATGGGGTTGACAGGGGCGGAGCGAGGGGGCAAGCCAGTGAGTGGAGGGGTGGGGTGAGAGTCTAAAATGTGTTCACTGTCTTCTTTGGGCTGCGGCAGAGGAGAGTGGGGGTGGGTTTCTGGACCCCCTTGTGAGTGAGGGCCTCAGCTTTGGTGAGAGGTCCTTTGGTATTTGGGTCTAGAATGGGAAGAGGACCCTAAGCCACATTAGCTAAGAGAGAAGACTGCAGAGCTTCAAGGGAGTCTTCGCTGGGGGCAGCAGCAAAGTAGGAAATGAGGAGATGCTCAGGGCTTCTGGAAGTGGCGGTCCAGAGCGTGGCGGTCCAGAAGATGGCTCAGGCCACCGTCTCTTGATTGCCAAACTGGATGGCTACTTGTGACACATAGCTGCTTTGTCTGTGGTCACTCACTGTTAAGGATGTGAAGAATGAGCAAGGACCAAGGTTTCTGAGATCCCGAGTGACCGGGTAGATCCAGAGTTAAGTGCCCTGTGGAGGCTTTGCCCATGACATTGGTGTCTCTGGAGCAGGGCCTGATGGGAGCAGATGAGAAAGGCAGAAGACACGGATCTCCCCGTGCTGGGTTTGCCATGAGCAATGGCTTGGAAAAACAAACGAGTAAGGACCAGGATTATTCTGAAAGTCAATAGGCAGGTCCTAAAATTAATGTTTGTGGAAGAATGCCACTCACCCCAGCTTCCAGGACAGAGTGAGAACCCAGCTCTGGAAACAGCCTCCTCTGCCACCCCCTCGCCTGCTCTGTCTGCCAGGCCCAGAGGCTGTGCTGCTATTTCTCCCCGTACACATTGTCTCTCAGTAGGTCCGAGTCCTCAGGTATATCAGGATAAGATAGAAATCCTCATGGCTCAGTCTTCTCCAAGTCAGGTGACTGGGCAGATGGAGACCAGGTTTGGGTCACACTGACCCTTTCTGAGTTAATTATGGAATAAGGAGAGCCTAAGAGGAATCGGTGTGACTACCAAAAGGGCATGGAAGTCAAGAACAAACTCTCTCTAGTGTGAAAGGAAAAACGGGGCTACCTGCCCCCTCCCCTCCCCACCCCTGGTCTCTCCCCTCCCCACCCCTGCCCCCCTTCCCCTCCCCTCCTTCCCCTTCCCCTCCCTCTACCCCCTCCTTTCCCTCCCCCTTTCCCCTCCCCTCCCCACCCCTGCCCTTCCTGTTTCAGCGTAGATCTGACATTGGCCTTTTAGCCAGGAGTGACTGTGTCCCCTCCCTGCACACCCTTCCCCATCCCTGTGCAAGTCTAGTGATATCTGAAGACTTTTGGCTCTCACATCTATGAGGAGGGTACTACTGGCACCCTCCTAGTGGGTCAAGTCAAGGATGCTGCTTAGCAGCCTGCCATGGGCAGGATCACACTGGCCCCCAATGTTAATGGTGCCCAAGTTGAGACATCCCAAGACTATTTTTATTTTTGTTTATATTTTTAGTATCAGAGAAAGACAACGGGGAGGAGGTCAGAGAGTGATGTTTTCACCTACTCAGATATTTGTTAGAAGATGAGGGTCACCACGACTTCTAAGATCCAAAAGGAAAGGGCATCAACTTGAGAAAACAAGTCTCTGTGACTCCCATTTGAGTGAAAACCAACATGCTTTTCTATACTTTCAAGAATCTCAGGCATATGCTTGTTGATTTTGTTGTTTTGTACATCTCATGTGTTTCTAGCAGTGGCAATTCTTGTGCATATGTAGAATGTGGGCACCTGTGTGTGCATGTGAATGCATGTGTGTGCATGTGTATGCACATGTGTGCATGTGTGTACACGTGTGTGCGTGTGTATGCATGTGTGCATGTGTGTACATGTGTGTGCCTGTGTAGAATGTGGGCACCTGTATGTGCATGTATGTGCATGTGTGTGCATGTATGTGCATGTGTATGCATATGTGTGCATGTGTAGAATGTGGGTACCTGTGTATGCTTGTGTGTGCATGTGTAGAATGTGGGCACCTATGTGTGCATCTGTGTGCATATGTAGAATGTAGGTGCCTGTGTATACATATGTGTGCATTCGTGTGCACACTCATCAATCACCGTCTACCTTGTTTTACGAGGCAGGGTCTCCTTTAAGAGCTCTGGAGAGCTGGAAATACAAGCATGCTCTGATGCTTCCTGCTTTTTAATGTGATTTATGGCAATCCAGCACAGGTCCTCTGCTTGTGCAGCAAGCACTTTACTGACTGAGCCATTTCCCCAGCCCAGATGGTCACAGGTCTTACAGGAGAAGATAACAGTTTCTCAGATTGCAAACAGGTAAAAGGGCTGCCATGCCAGCTCTGCTTAAAGGTGAAACTGAAATGATGCTCTCCTGCAATCTTTGAGCACCGACACTGTGTCTCTTGTGACTCTATGGTGGCTCCTCATGGCATCTGTTTTACAGTCGTTGTTGCTGGTGGATACAACAGGAGCCGTGTGGGTGAGAGGAAGCCCACATGGACAGCAAAGAGATATGGGCTAGCTCTCAGTCATGGGCAGAACCCACCGTTAATCGGCACCTCCAGCACCTTGTCTCAGTTTGTGACAAAGTTTGTAACAGTAGGACCTCTTGAATCAGTGGCCAGCAAATTAAAACTCACAGGAATACTCCACCCTGTGGGGTCTCAGTTGCCCATGCCCCCTTATAAGCCCTCACCTTTCAATGTTTGTTTCCATTTTGATATGATTAGGAGCTAGAGACCCCAAATGCCACAGTTGGAGCAAAAACTGTGGCTACCTAGCTACCCCAATGGGTGGAAGATTCTAACTGCAGGTGAGTCCTGGGGTCAGGGAGGCAGTGTCCTAATGAAGTGGTGGTTTAATACTGAGAAAAGAACGAGTACTCAGGAGGGATAAGTTCAAGTCCAGGTACATTTCATGTGGTATTTTATGATGATTCGGTAGCTCTGTGAGCATGTGCCTGAGAGGCAGGGTTCAGTATTTAAAGCTGAGCTTGGCGGTGGGGTGGCCAAGTGGGCCTGGTATAGCATACCCGTGTCTGTTGAGCTCTGGAACTGCTTTTCTTATGGCAGCAACATGAAGCCCCCTGCTGGCACACACGTGCCTGCCCACTGCACACCAGGAAGGGCATTCTTCCAGCGAGGCCCATAACCTACCATTGTACAGACCCCAGATCTAATGCATTAAAATTCAAGCCCACTTGACCAGATTCTCACATTCTTCCTTCTGCTGCCTACAGCTTCTCTTCCTTCCATCCCCGCTTTGGCCAGGCCTCTCCCTAAGTCCAAGAAGGCAAATCTTCAAGTGCTTCCCTGCCTACAGTCATTGCTGATAGCCACACCTCCTCTAGTGCCACCTACCCTTGGGTGGCATGCAGTCTCTCAACTTTGTCTATTTGCCAGGCTTCGAGCTGCTTTTTTCTACTTTTTGTCCAACCTTGCTGCAATTTACCCATAATGCCTTTGTAGAACCATTCTAAAATGCTAACCCCCTTCAAAACCTTAAGTCCCACCCCTCCTATTATCCACGGGAAATTTCCAAGCCATTCCCAGCCATCTTAGGATCCATCTCACAATCCGACTGTCTGTGGTCAGTGCTCAGCCTTCCTCTGAGCTGCTCTCCCATCTTGGACTTCTTACACCAAACCATTTGTCCTGTGCTGGACACCCACACTGTAACCAGCAGCTTGCTGGAAGCCTGCTCACCCTTTAGCTGAACTTCAGATCCAGGAGTGTGCTGGGATCTGAGGGAAGAGCCTTGCCAGCCTGTGACTGCCACCTGTGTCGACCTGTTGGGTTACATTGTAACATGTGTTCCCAGAACTGTAGGAGTTAGCTCCCTAAAGGCTGCACATGGCCCAAAGAATTTCTTGCCTTAACACAATGCCAGAGTTTCACCAGCTGCTCCTTGAAGGATACATGATTAAAAAGCACTTTGCTTTAATAGAGCTAATTTAACGTGTGGTGATTGTAATCGGTTCCATCTTATTTCATTTGACAGGAGGAGCATTCAAATCTGAGCTGTATTTGAGCCGACTCTATAATCAGGGTAGGAATCCCTTCTACTTAGGTTCATGGATGAGATCTCCAAGCCTTCTAAGGTGGATCCTGGGCTCTGGAGGTTGCTTCTCTCTCCCTGGCTACATGTGGGCAGTTTCGGAAGCTACTGAGAACAAGGCTGAAGGCTGCTTTTCTGTCTTTTCTTTTTGAAAGGTACTGAATGGTGCGTCCCTTTCCCAGGGTCTCTGTTCTATTGCGATGTCCAGGTGGGGTGCACATGCAGGGCAGAATGATCCCTATTGATGACCCTGAGGACCACAAGGGGCACAGGCTGGGGAAGGAAAGGCTTGAGGCACGTGTACCTGAGAGAGGGGGGCAAGATGGAGGCCAGAAGATATCAGGTCAACTCCAGGGCTGTCAGGGTCGACCGTGGGAGACTCTACTAAAGCAGTAATATCCTGTAAATGTGTTGCTGTTTGGGGGAAGGAGGCCAGAGCATAGTCTGAGGACACTAGCAGAGGCTGCATGGGGACCTCATGCAGCTGGAGGAGGCACCAGTTCAAGTCCCCAACCTGTTTCACCCTTGGGACCCCATTACAAGGTCAGATCCTGATAGCAATCTTTACCATAGACAGGCCCATGTTTTAGGGCTTCTCAACACATTCCCATGAACCCCCAAGTGGGACTCAGGAGAAACACCAGCAGGCAGTGACCATGAAGTCATCTACTAGGACATTTATGAAACAGCAGCCCACACAGGTGCTGATAGGCATTCTAAGACCCTTGGATTTTACACAGCCCCATAGCACCAGCTTGTCATCACGGGCCCTTAATTTGAGAGCTCACGTCAGGACATGGCCTCTCCAGCGTCACCTCTGATGATGGCACAGTTTGAGTCTTTGCGTGTCTATTTATAGACAGCGTTTAACACCACTGGGTTCTGCCTTTCAGGCCAATTTTGCTCAATGGATGGAGAATAAAGTCCTGGGTACCCGAAGGGCAAGCTCAGAGTAACGTCTTCCACCGTGAAACTGCTGCATGTACTTTTTTTAGGTTTTAAAAAATATTTTATTATTTTGTGTGTATAAGTGTTTTGCCTGCATGTACGTCTGTGCACCATGTGCATGCCAGGTGCCTGTGGAGGCCGGAAGAAGGAGCTGGATCATCGGGAACTGGAGTTACAGATGGTTCCGAGTGGCAGTGTGGGTGCTGGGAATTGAACCTGGGTCCTCTAGAAGAGCAGTTAGTGATTTTAACCTCATACTCATCTCTCCAGCCGTTCTCTACTCTTTTGAATAGGGCTTCTGGTGGAGTAAGTAGGAAAAGATCCATTTCATAGATGCAAACAGAGATTACAGTTTTAAAGGCTGGCATATCCCACATACAGGCCTTGTCTGGCCTCAGTGGGAGAGGAAGCACCCAGCCCCGCAGAGACTTGAAGTGCCGGGGGGTGGGGGGTGGGGGGGGTGGAGATACCCAGGGGTCCCCACCCACTAAGAGGAGAAGAAGAGGGGGGCAGGGGAAGGATTGTGGGAGGGGGTGACCAGGAGGAAGCAGTGACTAAAGTGAATACAAAGAATATTAAATTAAAATTTAAAAAAAGAGAATATATGTACAGAATAAGGAAAAAACCCTAGCCTTTGGGAGGTCACCAGCAGGTAGCCAGTTATGCTGTGTACAGTGTGCTGCCTTCTAGACTTTACTGCCCTGTTGGCTCGCCTCATGCTGGTCCCCCCAAGCCCCGCCCCTTACATTGCTGACTTCCTGTTTCTCTCTGTGACTCAGTCTTTCTTCTGAGTTCTATAATGTTAACTCCCCGTGTTTTTGCTTTCTCTATTCCTCTACATCATTTTTCTTTCATCCTGTTTATTTTCTCTCCTCTGCCTCCTCACTTCAAAAGCGAGAAATAAGTACTTTAAGTAGACTATTAAACAGGTACATCTTGGAACCTATGGATAGTTTCACTTCTCAAGGCCGAGATTTTTGAGGTTGGCGGTGTGGGGTGGGGAGGTGAAGGGGAGGTGTGCGTTGCTGTATCTTCGACCGCACTTTGATAGATATATAGCGTTGTGAGAAGCTTCGCCATTAGTCCAACAGAGATGTCTGAGGTGGCTCTTTGGCACAATGGATAGCGCACTGGACTTCTAGTGATGAAAAAGAGACATCTGGTGAGCAGATGGTTCTGCTTGGTGGTTGTCGGATGAAGCATTCACTGGCTCTGAACCTGTGTCAGAGCATGACTGTCCAGGGCATCCGTGGTGCTGTTCTCGTCCCGGGTATCCGTGTTCTGTTCGAGTCCCTGTCCTCGGTGGCCATGGATGCAATGTTCCTGTTCGTTTCATGGAACAGTAACTGGTCTTTCTCGCCTCAGTTTCCCAATTCGAATCTGTCATAACGACCATGCTCCTGTCTCCTTATCAGTATTTTTTGCAGTGTCAATATCCAGTTGTATATCTCATGATTCGTGAATTTATCACTTTTCTTTGTGAACCCACGATTGTTTCACGGATCTAAGTGTGTCTGGCGCCTTTCTAAAACTGCACGTGTCTCTGAGAATCGGAATGGCTGCATCTGGGCGGATTATAAACTTCCCTAAACCTTAAATTCCTTCACACACTGGACATAGCTGCAGTTCCCTAAGACACAGTAATTCAGAAAGGCTGTCCCCTTCTCCTCTCGAGAATTCAGAATCCAAGGCAGGGGATCCATAGTCACTAGGAAAATAGGAGACAAATCTGAAACTTAGCGCCAACCCCATGACAGCCAAGAGAGGATCCTGCATCTGACACAGCAGGAGAATTAAAACACTGTGATTGTAGTGACCAGGACGCGTGGTCCTTTATAATTCATCAGGAGAATTAAAACAGTATTAACTGCACAGAAGATTAAGTTTCTCCCAGTCTTTGTAAGGAAGGTCTAGCCTCACAACCATGTTTCACACTCTGGCTGAATTCACTCACACACTGGAGATAGAATTCACATTTGCAGGCAGTAGTGCTAAGTTCTAACCCCTGACATGTTTTAGCTCAGAGGAACCATGAAGTGAAGCACAGGGGCTCCTGTCTATAATCTAAGCATTCACGGGTCTGAGGTTGAGGTGGGATGACCTCTGTGAGTTACAGGCCAACCTGGGCTATAGAATGAGAAGGGGATGAAGAACAAAAAACAAAGGAGAAATGAAAAACGGGAGGGAGGAGGGTAAGGACTTTGAGGACCAGGAGGAGGAAGAGAATGGTGATGATGAAGATGAAGATGATGGCGATGATGGTGATGATGATGGTGGTGGTGGTGGTGATGATGTATGAGTCATTTACATTGGTCTTTACGATGCAAAGATTAGGATTTAGCTTTCGGGCTGTGGATAGCAAAGGAGTGGCATTGTTCACTGTCCTTCTCTGATTTTGTAACACATTGTGAAAACTGCGTTACTTTGTTTCATAATGATCTGTCAGGAGCACACGCTGCAGGGCTTTGAGAGGCTTTTAATTATAAAATCCCAGTTTGTGGTGCTTGTGATCAAGAGGGAAACACTTTCAGCATGTGTAAGACTATAGGTAGAACAGGATGGGAGGGGGGCAGAGAGCGACACAGAAATGAAGAGGGAAGACTCCAGGGAGGGTTGTGCCTCTTCTACTCCCAATCACACAATCCGTGGTTTCATGATGACGTTGACCTAAGGTTAGACTTATTTGAACTCATGCGGAGGTTTGGGGTCACAAGCTAAGAGAATGCAACATTTTACATCATCTCATCTAGGAATGAAATGTAGCGAGTGGTAAGGTTTTTGACTGTGCTGTAGGGAGCCAGTGGAGTCCTAGATGATTATGTATTGTTGACCTGAGTACCACCGTGTCAAGGACCAAAGCCTTAGCCCTGTGGCAAGAGGCATAGCTTTTCGCGGATAAAGCTTGGAGGGATAGCAAAGTCCTCCTGTGATCAATGCTGACAGTGCGCAGAAAATGTCCACCTTAGCCTTCCCCCCACCATGTTTACACCCTAAAGATGGCAGAGATGAGCTAAATCCTCGCCCTTGTTTAGCTACATGCAAGAATCCTGCTTTCTGGTTAGGCATATATAACGAGTGCATGAAGCTTCCAGGACACCATGGCTCCTCCATCGGAGTGGGCAGAACCCAACCATTGCCTATGTCCATGTGCCTGCCCTAGTGAGGGTCCCAGGACCCAAACCATGCAAGGACAAGACCCTTTGTCATAGAGGAATACTCAACTCAGCAGTCACACCATCAAAGGAATACAAACCCTGCTGATATGCACAAGTGTTTGCAGTCCTTCTGGAACCTTCACACGGAAGCTGTTATCAGGAGCAACGTACATTTTAAAAGAAAAGACAGTCGGATTATCTCTTCTCTTCGTTGTCTTTAATATTTAAATGTCAACAGAGGAAATTGCGATTGTCGTCTTCGGAGTGATCTATTGTAATTATTTTCCCTCCCTTCCTAAAGATGCTTTGTGGATTCCGTTCTTTTAGCTTGAGAGCTTAGGGCATTGTAACGCAGATCTATTCAGAATGGAAACCTTTGCAAGCTACTTATACAGCGTGGACTCTTCTTGTGTCTGTTGGAACACTCTGGATGATACCAGATCGGTTGAACCCTGACTCGGGGAAACTCTGGATGATCTCAGATTTAACCTGACTCAGGGAAACTGAATGATACCTAGTCACTCTAACCATGACCCAGCATTGCTTCCTCTTTATACCGTCCAGCCCATGGGATAGGCACGCGTGAGACTTCATCCAACATGGGTAAAATCTCTGACAAGTCAGACTAAAATTATCGTGGACTGCCAACTCCAAAAGCAGGAACACAAAACAAAACATTTCTATTCTTTAGCTCAGTGCTTGGGCAACATTTTTAGTCTGGAAACTTGATCCCAACCAAGATGAATTTTGAGCACTGCATAAAGCAACCCTGATAGAATGCCATCCACTAAAGCAGACAGACCTTTGCTTCCCCAGCAATTAAAACTAAGTATGAAGCAGTCACAACCGGATTGGTCTTAGCATGATTTTACAATTCTCCATTCAAAACCAAAAGTAAATAATAAATTTCAAGGTACTCACTCATGGATTCAGTTAACTTGGCCATTGTCATTTCTTCTTTGTGCTTTTCCTGAGGGGGGAGCAAGAAGAAAAAACAATTATATACAATGTGTCTTAGACATGAATAGAAGCAACACGCCTGCCACACCCGGGTTGCAGCCACCTCTCTGGCTCTCTTTTTCCTAGGTCAGTTATACTGCAACACTGTTACCAGAGAGTCACAGAAAAGAGGATTTTTAGCACATCAGAAACCTTCCCATTGCTCTTGGCAGTGAGCTTCTGCCACACTGATCTTGGATATATATAATTGGTGACGCACGACCAGTTTTCAGAACCTCTTTGACACTGGAGTTTTGACATCCATATGCCAAATTTTTGTTCTGTATTTTCCCTCATAGAATCCTTTATTTTTCTTTTTCAGTATTTTTAGAGCTGATATTTTTGTAGTCATTTAGTTTCCAGAAGACTAAATAGATTTTATACATCTTCGTTTGTCTTCCTTTTTGGGTTCCCTTGGAGTTTTCTGAAAGTTGTTGTGTTTGTTTGATGGTTCTCTACCCTTATCTATTTTGAGCTGAAAACATCTTGTTTCAACCAGATATAGGTTATAACCCACCGAGTCCCAGTCAAACTGAACCATCCAGAGACTGACTCTGTCCTGATTAAAAAAGTCTTTGGGGCTGTTGAGAATAACAGCCCCTTCCGGAGATGCTCTCTCCCATTTCTTCAAATGACTTTGGGTTTCCTTTACTTCCTCAGATCCTAACATGAGCAGTAAGTAAACATGAGTGACATTGATTTCAGTCCTCTGTAGATGTGTCTGTCTGGTTCTGAGGCTAGGACACTTTCACCATAAAACACAGAAGGCTACTGTAATCCATGCCTGGACATAGTCACAGGAACAGGAGTGAGTGTGTTCTAGCCCCTATCAACAGGTGTGGATGGATGGGTATGTATGTGGATTGGAGTGTGTGTGTATGAGCGTGTGTGTGTGTGTGTGTGTGTGTGTGTGTATTGGAATGTGTCTTATATGGGTATGTATGTGTGTATATCAATGTGTGTGTGTGTGTGTGTGTGTGTGTGTCTGTGGATGTGTGTATGGGTATGTGTGTGTGTGTGTTTTGGAATGTGTCTTATATGGGTATGTATGTGTGTATATCAATGTGTGTGTGTGTGTGTGTGTCTGTGGATGTGTGTATGGGTATGTGTGTGTGTGTGTTTTGGAATGTGTCTTATATGGGCATGTATGTGTGTGTATCAATGTGTGTATGTATAGGCATGTGTGTGTGTATGGGCATGTTTGTGTATATTATGGGTATGTGTGTGTGTATGGGCATGTGTATGTGTGTACGGGCTTGTGTGTTTATATGGGCATGTATGTGTGTGTATTGATGTGTGTGTGTGTGTGTATGCACGTGTGTGTGTGTGTATGCACGTGTGTGTGTGTGTGTGTGTGTGTGTGTGTGTGTGTGTAGGCATGTGTGTGTGAGTATGGGTAAGCATGCACCCTGCTGGGCATGTGAAAGTTGGGAGAGAACCTCAAGTGGAAGCCCTCACCTCATTTGAGACACAGTCTCTGCCACTCACTGTGGCATCCCCTAGGAGAACTGGTCGATGAGCCCCGCAGGATTCTCCTGACTTCACCCCCACCCTTCCTTTGGGATGCTAGATTACTGTGTTGGGCTTTACCCACTGGGCCATTTTCCTGATCCTCTATCCCCACTTCTGTATCTATGCCTCTTTACTGACATGGAAAAATGGTGTTATAAATATCAACACGATGTACCTGATGCTTTTAGTCACCAAGCCTTGAACGTCAGGCAAGCACTTTCCCACATCAGTAAAAGACTACATCATTATTTAGTGATGTTGTGGCTTTCATCCTGGGGGGCAGAAAATGTCCATTTCATTTATTCATAAGGATGTATTCCTTCCCCATATCATTTATTCACTTATGTTTTGCTATTGTATAAGGTGTCATGACAAGCATTGCATCTTGCTCCATTGTCTGTCGTGAGGCAGTATTTACTAGCATTCAAGGCTGCCCTTTCCCCCCATGCTTGCCAACCTGCCCATGATAGCCACACTCCACCCTACAGCTCTGACAAAATTACAGGGCTAACATGGCGCCTTGCTATTTCATACATTTTCTCTTGGCCATTGTTTGCTTATAAACTGTGAACTCTTGGCTTATGCTACCATGTCAGCTCCACTGACGACAACATTTGTGTTCTTAGAGACAGGGTGGCATTCCTGTCCCCATGGCCAGCCTTGTAGGATGCTGAGCATATCGTAGCTTCTTGGCTAACACCTGAGACGTATCCTGCTGGCTCATGGGTTGCAGCACAGTCAGAAAGACCATTATTCACCCTTTCTATAGCACCGTTCCCACTCTGAAAGGTGTCTCGGAAAGATGTGCTTGATTGAGTGGCAACAGGATTCTTGAGTCACACAGCCTGTATTTGTGAAAATGAAAGCAAACACTGCCTTTTGTTTAAGACACCTAGACCATCATAGTTTATCTAGAGACAGCAAGAAATAGCATGTTGAGTGTCCTGTGGCACACACGAGTGCAGTGGCTGAGAAGAACCTGTAATGACCGACGCTGGTTCAGATCATGCATACTCAGTGTGCAACCTGACAGTTTTGGGGAGCAGTGGGCCTGAGCAGGCCATGGCAGTGCAGACAGGGACTCAGGGAGTTTCAACCTTGGCCTGCAGGAACCTCCAGCCACCGAGGTTTGGTTTCCCTTTACTGCTTTGGCGTCTGACCCCTTCTTGCCCCCTGCTTGCTGAGTTCGTATCCTTGACTTACCCTCGTTTATGTTCTAGCTCCAATTCCACAGCCTCATTTGGATCACTGTTCCCTTCTGCCTGACCCAGAAGGGAGACCCCCAACATAACACAGTGCATTGGCTAGTTTTATGTCCGCAAGTTAGAGTCTTCAGGGATGAAGGTAAGCGGGAAGCTGCAGCTCCCTTTAGGCAGTGCCGATCCTGAGCTGGTGGTCATGGGTGTAGTCAGACAGAAGGCTGAGCAAGCTATGAGGGGACATCCAGTAAGCAGCACCCCTCCATGGCCTCTGCATCAGCTCCTGCCTTGAGTTCCTGCCATTACTTTTCTGGACAATGGGCTACAAGCTGTAAGATGTAATAAACCCTTTCCTCCTCATGTTGCTTTTGATTTATTTCTATTAATAGTAATAATTAATAATAATAATTTCACAGCAATAGAAACCCTAACTAAAACACATAGACACGCAGATTCCCAGATTCCAGGACTTCTGTCCTTAAGCATTCCTTTCAGGTTGATCTGTCTTCTGGTGTGTGACTGCCTTTCTTCTTACTACAAGGCTACCTGCCATGTTTTGGACTCTTGGTCTTACTGATGGGAGGTCCTTGGAGCTCATCCCCCCTCTCGTCTGTAGTTAAAGGGAAGCTCTGAGATCGTGAGAGGAGGGGTCTGTACAAACCCTAAATTTAGCTATCTCAGACTGACTCATCTATAGCATAACGTACAGTGGGAATCACGACATATGTTTTGGGGTAAGTAGTTTAGTCACTCCATTGCATGTCTTTAAACTCCTTATGGCCTTCCCTCATTATCAGAAAGTTGATGTTTGCAATTACATGGCATGTGGACCCAATACAGCATGCACACTCCATTCCTGGTCCCAAGCAAGCATTCCGCATCCTAAGCCAAGGCTCCCTCCATAGTAAATGGCTTCCTGGTTGTTGGATTTGCATTACTGGGAAGAAAATTTGAAATATAGCCCAGCAAAACTGGAAGATGTTTTGTTAGCAATGATCAAGTCCAGCCCCACAGAGATGGCAGCTGATAACACTAAACCCAGGAGAGTGGGCCTTGCCAGGAGAGGGAGTTTTCCACTTCCTCTCTCTTCCCTACCCAGCCAGGCGCTCAGCCTACATCCTTCCCAGCTGCAGTCTGCTCAGTGCTGTCTTCCCTTCCTCCACCCTCAACACTGAAGGCTGGTTTTAAATCGTGCTCCGCTCCCCAGAGGCCCCCCCCCCCCCAAACTTGACTTAGCCACTGTGATGGTTTGGATATGCTTGGCCCAGGGAGTGGCACTATTAGAAGGTGTGGCCTTGTTGGAGTAGGTGTGGCCTTGTTGGAGTGGGTGTGGCCTTGTTGGAGTAGATGTATCACTATGGGTTTGGGCATTAAGACCCTCATCCTAGCTGCCTGGAAGCCAGTATTCTCCTAGCAACCTTCAGATGAAGATGTAGAACTCTCAGTTCCTCCTGCACCATGCCTGCCTGGATGCTGCCATGTTCCCACCTTGATGATAATGGATTGAACCTCTGAACCTGCAAGCCAGCCCCAATTAAATGTTGTCCTTATAAGAGTTGCCTTGGTCATGTGTCTGTTCACAGCAGTAAAACTCTACCATTACAGTTTGAATATCAACTTGCTTCTCCAGGCTTATGATCCTGAGCATCTGTTGGCCATGAGCTTAGCTGATGGATGGAGGGCTGTATAAACCAGTTCTAGAGGGTATAGTTCAACAAGCCATGCTGGGAGCTCCTCTTAGAAACCCTCCAGCCGAGGTGCCTTCCTGCTATGATGAACTGTAGTCTTGATGCCATGAACTGAAATAAATCCTTTTCCCCTTACGCTGTTTTGTATTTGGTTATAGTGACAATAAATGTATGGGTGTTGGGCTTGAGGTTTGTCTTCCTAGCTACAGATGCTGTAGGCTTTGTCTTCAGTGAGGACTGGCTACTCCTGCTGCCCCATACTTGAAGCCCTGCATCCCAGGGCTGCTTTTTACCTCCTATGCTGGTTTGCACCATGCCTTCTGTCTAGACAGCCTAGATTCTGTTTGTCCTTCTTCCCTGCCTCCTGAATTAATCCTTAAGAACCCCACTAGCTGCCATTTCCTCTCTAATTTCTCTGCTCATTCTGACCATTCTTGACTTTAATTTGTGAATGCTGTGTTCATGGAAAGATACCTTGATGTATCACATTCCTGCATGAAAGGGGAAGGAGCCCATGGGCCCTTACGCCTAACTAAGGGGCTATGGACAGTTGATGGCTTCTGGGGCAGGCAGGGTCAGTTTTCTTTAAAGGTGTGGCTCCTGGTAGGTCAACCACACTCCAGTGGATGGCCTCTTGACCAGGAGTATTATGGGCAGCCCATATTGGAGTCTCTGGAGGGTAGGGAAGTGGATCTGAGGGTGTTAAGGGGAGGAGTTGAGGTGAATGTGTTAGAAATATATTATTTGAAATTCTCTAAGAGTTAATAAAAATATTTTTAAAAATCAAAGATGAGCTAAATAAAAGCATACACAGAAAAAAGTGGCGGCTTGCTGAACACAGATCCTGTCCAAGCCCCATGGCAGCCCTAGGAAGCGGATGCCAGACTCAGTGGCCATTTGCTTCTAAGTGTGACTACTGGTGGCCTTTTAAGGTGAACAAACAAAGCCTCGGTATGCCAGGGACTTTCCCCTGCAGCGTCTTTCCGTGGGGAGCCAAGGGCTTTGCACTGGAGGTCATCCTCCATCTCTATGTCTCCTTCCAAATGGAAAGAAAGCCAAGGACGGGGGAACCTTCCTTGTTCCAAGAATAGTTTATGCCGGCTTGTGCAGTAGCATTCCTGTTTACTTGTGTGTCTGGCTTGGGGCAGGGAAACAGTGTGAGGAAGCAAATTTGAATGAGGGAATTTAGAAGCCTGGAGGAAGAGGGGCTAGTGTCTTGGCTTGACCACTTCTTAGTCATTTACTAACATGGTGGGCATGTCAGCATCTTCTGTGTAAGTGGGGACATGTGGTGTGTGGGTGCCCTCATCTAGGGGCCAGTAATAAAGCACACTGGACTGTGGGCACAAACACACTGAGGGGTTAGGGTCCCATGTGTCCCCAGTCCCAATCTCCTCAGATACCGTGTAAAAGCTGGGGTTGTGGCTGCTTTCGTATCCAAGAACAAATACTGACTCCACCATTTGTGCAAAAGCATCCAGACCTAAGACTGCCAGTCCCTCAGGGTAGACTCACCAGGAGAGTGACCCTGTCACTCACCCATCCCACCAAAACAAAACACCAGGTTGTGGGAGCTGGTGTACTGCTCAGGAGGGCTGGGTGCTCCAGCTCTGAGGGCAGCCTCCTGCAGTGGTGTTCTACATTGTGTGGAGCAATAGAGAAGTTAGAGTTCAGTGGAAACATGATGGCGTGTTTGAACCAAACGCGTCACTGATGCTGAAGGAAACCTCCCTGTCTTGATAGAGTTGCACCAGACTCCCCGCTGGAGCTCCGACTCTAAGGGGTAATGAGTATTTAATGCTCTGTCTGATGGCATTCTCTCTGACACGCCTGGAAGTCAGCAAAGGCTCAGTGGTTGCTATGTGATTGTGTGTGTGTGAATGTGTATGTGCATGTGTGTGTGTGTAATATGTATATGTATGTGAATGCATGTGTATATGCACCCGTGTGTGCTTGTGTGTATACACGCATGTGAGTGTGATATATGTGTGATGTGTGTATATGCATCTATGTATGAATATATGATGTGTGTATGTATGTGAATGTGAGATGCGTGTGTGCTTTGTGTGATTATGTGTGAATGTGTATATGTATGAGTATGAGTGCATGTGTGTATATGCATGTGTTTTCATGTGCATGTGTATGTATGTGTGTGAGATGTGTGTGTGTGTGTGTGGGTGAGTGCATATATATATGTGTGTGTACATGATTTGTGTGTGTTTGTGTGTGCATGTGAGTGTGGTGTATGTATGTATGTATGATGTGTGATGTGTGTGTCTGTCTGTGTGTGGGGGTGTGATGTGTGTGTGTGATATGTATATGCATGCATGTGTGCTCATGCATGAATTTATGTTTTGTGTGCGTGTGTGTATAGGGTAGAGGAAGAGGTAACATTTATAGAATAGAGCTTTCAGTGGGTGGAGGAGGTGTCCCTGCTGCTTGGGGTACTGACGTCCCCAGGGCAGGAGTGGCTATATCCAGCATATGCCGTACCCTCTCCACCTGCCACCACCCTGAAGCAGGCTTTAAAGGATGAAGGAGAGGCTCATTCAGCCTGATATATTTCGAACCAATCACATTTGCATCTCAGATATTTTTATCTTTCTAAACTGTGCTCACACTCACCAGAAAACTGTGATCTCCCTTTCAAATTACAAGCCCACAAAGGAACATTTCTGCAAGGTAGGAGGCGGCAGTGCTGTCCTGTAAACTCTTATCAAATAGACCTCATCCCCAGGCTAACACCGGGCCTCAAGCCTCCTGCTATGGTCCTGGGGGGGGGGTTGTTTACAAATGTTCCTGTGATGTCCCCTGACTCCTCTCCACTTCCTCTTCTGGCCTGAGGCTATGCAAGTCACCGGAAGACACGTGAATGAGGAGCATCCTCAGGTAGGCATCCAGATGGATGCTCCTTGCTTGTGGCATCATTGATATGGCCGTCAGTCTGTCTTGAAAGATGCAAGCTCAAGCATTTAAGAACCACTAGCTAACTCTGCCTCATGCAAAACTCATGGCAATGGTTGGCTATCATGCTATGGCTGTTTGGGGACAATATGTATTTAGAATCTAACACTATAAACAGAGTGCCATGCAGTCATTTCCTGAATATTTTCTGAATTGAAATACTCCTTCCTGGAGAGGAGTGGGTAGCTCAGAAGGAGCTAGCTCAAAAACCTAGACTCAAGTTGAAGTGAGACATCAACACTGTGGTGCTCAGGACTGAGGGAAAGAAGAGAGGTAGACAACAGCCAAGGCCAGAATCTGGGCAGGCTCCTCGGTGTTCTTCATGAGCCAAGGGGAGTGGCTGTGACAAGGGGTGCAATGCTCTCCTGGATGCCAAATGATACAGGGGTGTAGAGAATGAAGCATTTACAGACAGAAAGTTGATTCTCTTTGCCGTTAGACTCAGTTAAAGACCCACTAACCTGTCGATGGGAGCGGGTTCTGATGCGCTATTGAGCCACGGGGTATCGATAAAGATAATGTTCTCTGCATTTCAAAAGCCAGAAGGAAGCATTCCAAAAGTTTAATGTAAAGAAATGATCGCTGTTTGGGGAGATAGATGTGTTTTCCCTGATTTAAGCATCACGCAGTGTACACACATATCAAACACCACATGGTACCACATGAATCTATACAGTTTTGTGATTTTTTTATATACCACTTAAAGCAAATGTAACTGTACAAAG
The DNA here is from genome assembly GCA_028551405.1 of Uromys caudimaculatus. Classification (NCBI taxonomy): domain Eukaryota; kingdom Metazoa; phylum Chordata; class Mammalia; order Rodentia; family Muridae; genus Uromys; species Uromys caudimaculatus. Next base: position 78,995,738 of record CM052713.1, read on the forward strand.
ACCACTAAGGCAACCTCACAATTTCATGATTTGGGGTGAAAATGTGTAGGGGCATTATCTGAAGACAGAGGTGAGGAGGCTTTTACTGGTTAGGACATACAGGGTATGTGATGGTTTGTATATGCTCAGCCCAGGGAGTGGCACTATTAGGAGGTGTGGCCTTATTGGAGTGGGTGTGACCTTGTTGGAGTGGGTGTGGCCTTGTAGGAGTAGGTGTGGCACTGTGGGTGTGGGCTTTAAGACCCCAGTCCTAGCTGCCTGGAAGTCAGTATTCTGCTAGCAGCCTTCAGATGAAGATATCGAATTCTCAGCTCCTCCTGCTCCATGCCTGTCTGGATGCTGCCATGCTCCTGCCTTGACGATAATGGACTGACCTCTGAACCTATAAGCCAGCCCCAATTAAATGTTGTTCTTAGAAGAGTTGCCATGGTCATGGTGTCTGTTTACAGCAGTAAAACACTAACTAAGACAAGATACTTTTGGTGACATGGCCCTCCTTGCCAAAACAAAACAACAAAACAAAACACAAAGAAAGAACGACTCCATCCTGCATCCCTCATGAGGACTGTAGCATATGAATGCCCTGCTTGGTTCCCTCTGGCATCATCCTTGTGGCCTGGTTGGTCAGATGGGCCCTGCTACTCTGAAGAAACAGGGTGTTTCACCACAGCAAACCCAGCCTGATATTCAGGATGAGGCTGAAGTTAGTGGAAGCACACTGTGAACCTGACTGGGCTCACCTGTCCTTACCCCCAGTTTGCAGCAGGAAGGGCAGGTTCAGAGAACCACCTTAGGGAGTTTATCTGATGAGTGTTGAGCACATGAGATCCAACCAAGAGGAACAGGCTTGAACTGAGACTTAGAAAACTGCTGGGTGCCATAATAGCTACCTCCTACTCTAAGTTCTTAAAGATCCTTCTCTGCAGGCAATCCTCCCTGGGAACCAAACTCGAACACCCTCCCAGTGTGTTTGGTAAAGTTCAGGTGAGTCCCGGAATCTCCTCAAGGTAGATGGCTTCTTGGCATATTGATGAGTAGCTCATTCTGTCCTCCTAGATGCCAGGAAGGTAAATCCCAGGGTGAGCATCATTACCCAAGACCCACCAAGCAGCTTTCTTTACTGCAGGCCCCGAGCCTGACAGAGCTGTGAGGATACCTGGACAGGCAGACCCCAGAAAGCCTGGGTATGATCACCACTGTGCTTTTCCCAGACAGTTGCTCCTCGGCCTGCGATGCACATGTTCTAGGGTCTCTCCCCAGAGTCCCAGGATTCAAGTGTCAGTGATGAATCCCAGGAGAAACCTGGTGTGTCAACTCAGTCTTTCTCTGCCCAAGACTTTCCCGACCGCAAGCCTTGATGTTCTTTGCTTTTGTTTCTGTGGAGTTACTTTGTTGCAGATAGCTGGTAATGGGAATTGTTGATGGTGGATAGTGAAAAAGCACAGTGACCTCCTTTGGCATAAAAGGAATGTTTAGGGAACAGCCACCTGGCCCACAGACTGTCCTGGTTTAAACAGTCACTGTGGTCCCAAGGTGATGTGGTTTGCCTACAGCTAGTGTTAAGTAGAAAGCCCCCTACAAAGATTCCAGGCAGATGCCCAGGTACTCTCGGTTCTCAATTAATCTCCGTCCTTAAACTTCTGCCAGTAATCCTCAGTGGCAAGAAGGTTTCAGGTTTCCCACAGGGCTGTGGTGTGCTGATGAGGGAGATTTTCTGTTTCGCTTCAAGAACCTGTTGGTTATAGTAGTGAATAAGAGTTTTTCATTCATTCATTAATTCAGTCACTCATTCATTCATCTGCCCAACCTGCATAAGTATGTTAAGGCACAAGTGTTTGGAGAGTTGTGATCAGATTTCTGAGAGGAGATTGAGCTGATGGTGAAATCCAAGTCTATTTAATATTGGGAAACCTTACTGCAACTGCCCCAATGCTCAGTGGACAGAGAAGTCAGTGGAACGTACCAGAGACTCCATCCTAAGCCAGGCCACTCTGGGCCCAGTCACTGCCAGGATATTGGCACAGAAGCCATGATGGACTGCCACAGGAGCCCTGGCCACTGGAATCATCTAGGGAGCCGGTTTGGAGCAGTTGCAGTGAGGTGGAGCATAAGAAAGGTATGATTTTCTCAGCCCTGCAGGTGCATCAGTAGTCAGGAAAGACCCACAGTCAGAGGAATGTTTTCAAAATGATACTTTGAAACTTTCCATAGGAGCCAATATATCATTTACTGGAGCTGAAGATTGAGGGAATTTATGGGTGGAAACCGTATCATTTTCTCGTGCTTCCTTCTCTGGGCTTTCAGCCTAAACTTGCGTTTAGGTAGCAGAGGGCAGGGAGGTAAGGTGACCCTATCACTAAGCACTCAGTAATTGGTTCTCAGCAGCAGGGACCCCTAAGAATGAAGGAACATCACCCCACTCTCTTTTATTGCTCTGTGGATTCTCTATTTTTTCTATTTATGATTAATTTATTAATTTTAAATTGATTTAAACATTTGAGACAACAAGACACTTCTCCCTATCTCTCTCAGCAAGGGTAAGTTAAAAGCTCTGAACTTTATGTCTTTAACTTATTTAGTTTGTGTGTATGTATATATGTACACATTGAGGTGGGTACACATGTGCTCATGCATGTAAAATCCAGGGGAAAGGTTGGCTGTCTTTCTTCAGGTATAGTCAATCCTTTTTTGAGACAGGGTCTCACAAAGTAGACTAGGTTGGCTAACAAGCTACAGGGCCTACCAGTGCCTGCCACTTCAGACCTGGGCACATAAGCCTGCTTCTCCAGGCTTGGCTCTTTTTTGTTTTAAAGGAAGCATGGATTAATGAGTCTCAAACGCATATCCTGATGCTTCCAAGGGAAACACTTTACTGACTGAGGTATATCCCCAACTCTGGACAATATTCTTTAACATAAGATTGCTCTGACAGGTGAGAGGAAAGAAGCAGGCCAGATAGTGACCTGGGACACTGGACACGGATTCTCCGGATTTTCTTTTTGCTTTGTTTGCCCAGGACTGGACATTACAGACACCATCGTCTCAGACACACCTGGATGTAGAAGACCCTGATATCTCCAGCCAAATGATCAAGAAAGCATAAATTTAAAACAAAGCATTTTTCTAAAAATTTCTCTAACTCTGGCTAGGAAAGAAAATAGCAGCAACCATGTTGAAAGTCAAGGTCAAACAAGGATGGTAGACCTCTACCCTTGCCAGCCTCTGAGGGGCAGACTGTGGAGTCTGGATTTCCATCTTGCAAAGGTTAGAGAGACGCCTCAGGGACTCTGGAGTCTGGACATTTATCTGGATCTGACATGAGGAGTTGGCTTTGCCTGTCCACACTGAGGTGGTGTTAGGATTGGGTAGAGCTGGGACATTTACCACTACTTAACCCTATTCAACCACAGCCGAGCTATATTCACAGAGCGTCAATGGAGACCAAGTGGAAAGAGACAATGAGACATCCTTCATGCCTCAGGTCACACGACACCCTGGAGGCCCAGCAATGTGCCTGACCTTGTTCCCAGCCAGCCCTGATGAAGGTCTGCTGTTAACAGATGATGCCTCGCAGGGACCAGAGAAGCGATGCCCTCTTAACCCACCAGAGTGGTTTCAAAGTAGATCTATTACAGCATGGAATTGAAATGAGACACAGAATCTTACAACACTCGAAACGTCTAGGCTTCAATAGAAGAAGGATCACTTATGACACCAAGAATCAGGAAACTCAAATTGGATCAGAAAAGACAAATTCAGACACTGCCATGGCATGGCTTTTAGACTCATCTGAGAGAGGGTTTAAGGCACGTCATTTCAAGACAACTATGGACATGATCAAATGATGAAAAAAGTCACAAGGATGAAATACTAGGTCTTGAGTGGGGGGAGGGGACATTAGAAGCTAAACGAAGATCTGAATAGAAAAATTGGAACTGAAAACTACAGTAACTAAAATAAAAGACTCAACGGCTATGACAGAACACAGAGGCAGTGACTTTGATGATTGAAGTTATCAGGTTTGATCAGCAGAGAGAAAGAAAATGAAGAAGATTTATCAACACATCAGGCCCATATGGGGCCATAACAGAAGATCTTTCATTGCTGACATGTCATCTGGAGGAGGGGGCATGGGTGGGGCTGAAAGTGTTCAAAGGTAACTTTCCCAAATTTTATACAAAAAGTTAATCTGTAGATTTAAGAAGCTAAGTGAATCTCAAACAAGAAAACCCAAAGTGACTGATACGAAGATACAGCATAAAAATGTCTGAAAACCAAAAAGGTCTGAAAAGAGCCACAAATGTTTATGAGGGAAAAGTCATATTTCAGTGAGAGTGGATTTATAAGAAGGGACTGGAAAGAAGTAGACTGATTTAAAGTCTCTATTCTCTCCCAGTCTGACTGTTAATCTTGACATGCTTAGGATATTAGTAAATATGAATCTGGATGGGGCCATGAAATATTTCTGAAGAAGATTAACATGTTGAAGACATGTCCTGAATGTGGGCCCTTGCGGCTGGGATTGACCAAAAGAGAGAAAGAAGAGAAAGTACTTTCTCTCTCCCTATGTTTCATGGAGATGGATGGAAACCCCCAATTCCTTGCACCAAATAAACACTTTCTCCTTAAGTTGTTCTGCCCAGTATTTTGGCATAGCAATGAGAAAGTCAATTAATACAAGTAGCAAGAGTATCCTTCCTAAGTTAAGGGCAAATACAAGCATTCTAAGTTAAAGGAAAACAAAGAGAATTCGTCATCAGGAAGCTTATCCTCAAAGAAACAGTTGCCCAAACAGAAAGTAAATGATTAAAGAAGTAATCTTGAAACATCACACAGGGATAAAAGATGTGGATAGAGCTAATACACGGATAAACACAAAGTCCTTTTGTCTTCTTCGGTTTTCTATGTTTGATGGTTGAAGAACAGGTTACAGCGTGGTCTGATTTGGTTCTCAGTGCATGCAATGACACCCTACATTGGTGGAAGGAAAGCAGATGCAAAGGGACTTAAGTTTCCACACTTCTCCTGAGTTGGTAAAAATATCATCTGTAGCAGGGAAGTTAGTATAGAGAGTGCCATGATCAGAGAAACCACTAGGAGGCATAAAGACAGCAATACATGTGAAAACACTGTAGAAAAGTCAAAATTAAATTATAATAAAATGTTCAAGCAGCCCACAGAAATTCAGTTGGAGTAGAACAGGGAATCACAACAAAAAGCAAAGAAAAAAAAAATACATGGAATATCTAGTTGTTTTTTTTTTTTACATGCTAGAAATTATATTAAATGTAAATGGTTTAAACATGCTAATTTAAAGGCAGAGATTAGGAGAATTTATAAATTAAAAAATCTATCTCTATACTGAAAATACAACTGTTTGAATGCAATCCACTTAAATATTATTGTGATGTAGGTTGAAAATAAAACCACTGAAAATTACACACCATAAGAATACAAAGAAGCTGGACAGTGGTGGTGCACACTTTTAATCCTAGCACTTGGGAGGCAGAGGCAGATGAATCTCTAAGTTTGAGGCCAGCCTGGTCTATACAACAAGTTTCAGTACAGTCAGAGCTACACAAAGAAACCCTGTCTAAAACAAAATCTAAAACAACAAAAAAATTAAACTCAAAAAAACAAAAAACAAAACCAAAAAACGCAAGCAAGCAAACAAACAAATAACCCCCCACCCCCCCCCAAAAAAAAACAGAAAAAAAGAAAGACCATGAACAAGGTGAAGCAGGCATGATTCACTATCATGGAAGGCAGAGCAGAGCAGAGCAGACACAACTCAACAAGAAGCGTTAGTAAGATCAGAGGCTCTGTCAACCAAGGAAACATAATCACAAGTGGATGGATACAGAAGCATAAGATACGAGAACAAAAACTGAGAGTAAGCAGAAGGAGAAAAATTTATACGTGTAACCGACAGCATCAACATGTCGCTGTAACCGTCGCCGGAGCCATTAGAGAGAACATCAACCATGGCGCCACAGTGACTCAGCAGTTCTCCCAGCTAACAGAATGTAATCAGTGGTGACATGGCGTTCATCCAACTGCACCTTCTGCATGATGGGATATATTACAAATATCAGCCAATGTAAAGGGATCGGTGCATATAGAGCATAGTTTCGGATCATAACCTGAAAAAAACACAAAAGTGTGTTTTCTCTCTTCCTTCTACCCCCTCATCTGTTCCACATTGTGTTCTGCCCCTCCCATCTCCCTGAGTTTGGTCAGCTTTACTTGAAGACTCACAGGGAAGACTTTAGAGTGAGACGTGTCTTTTCTCACCCAGAGCTGTAAGGGAATGAGAGGACTGGACTTTGCATTTTCCGAAGCCTTCTGGAATCTTCTCTCTCCTTGTGGAGAACTGCATGACCCCCACCTTGTTTGATTGTCCCTGGAACCTTTCTATATAAAATCAGAGGATGAGGATCAGAGATTAGTCTGATTTTATATTACTAAAGATGGGTTTTCATCATGGATGGTGTTTAAACAGTTCCCCAAACCCGAATAAACACACAATTAAATGGAGCAGAAAAATAGCTTTCCTTATGAGACCTGAAATCCAACAACAAACTTCCAATTCATAAGGCAGAAGTCAGGATGGCTGCATCTGCTGGGCAGCCTCTCTCCCGGTGGACCAGCCGTTGCATAAGCCTGCTGTATTCACGAGATCCTCGGTACCGCTGAGCCGTGGAACCCTGTTCTGCCAAATGTGGTGATTTTATCAAAACCACATATTCCCCATAATAGCCTTCTTGTGGACAATCCCGGGGCTTCTGATTTTTGGATACATATATAGTGGAAAGGAAAAATGACTTCCCTCCTCATGAGCCATTGGCCAAGCACAGCCGGGGGCCTCTGCCTCTGATGGGCAGCAGCTGTTCAATTCCTTGTCCCCGAGGACAGCAGAAGGCAGAAGAGAAGGGGGATGGAGCAGAATCCAGGGAGCCCAAGGCAGAGATTCCTTCCTGAGGCTCTGTGCTCTGCAGGACTAGGCACAGAGGCACTTGCTTTACTGTTGGTCATACAGTCACGGACAGAGGTATGGGGGTGGACAGAAGGGGACAGGTCCAAATACTTTCTGGCCACTCTCTGTGAGCTCTGAACTTTAAAATCATCGGAGAACTTGTCTTGAGAGCGTCCCATAGGTGACTCCATCTGCTGTTCTGGGGTTGGTCATGCCATGGGCTGGGATTGATGTGGCTCAGGGGCCAGTTCAACCCCTCCCATTTCCATTGGCAAGGATCCCCACCTGGACTCTCAGCCACTACCTTTCTTGCCCTCTCCCTGTGGATTGTTCTCTTGTGTAGATTGCTTCTGGCTTTGGGCAAAGCCAGCATCTCTGTTCCTAGTTCTGTCTCTATACAGATGAGCAAGTCCGGGATGGGGACCAGATGGACTTCCAAACAGTGTGGAGAAGGGATATCTGTCTCAGGGGATATACACTCAAGCTCTTGTGGGGAACACACCCTGTCACCTGTCATCCAGAAATAACTCAAATGCGGGGTGGGGAAGGAAGGGGGGGGGAAGAGCACACAGGTGGCATTTGTGAGCCACAGGGCATCTTGGTAAAAGGTCCATCACCGTGTATACTGTGGCCTTCTGAGTTTACTATAGAGAATTGGGGAAGTTGTTTTGGAGACTATGAACGTCTTCTCTTGCCTAGGCGGACTTGTGGTCAGGATGGGGATTTAGGGAGAGACACTAGTTGCTTGGTTTTCTTCCATCATAGATCCTCTGGCATGGTGTCATGGTGCCCTATTTAACACTCTGGATAGGTGCAGGGTGAAGCCACATCCCACATTCTGCTGACTCATGGCCTATGTGCCTGGTAGAGGGCTGAGATGCTTTGAAGTTCCATCAAAATTTCCAAGGGCAGAAGCAGAGGTATGCATTACTTCAAACCACTTTCAATGGAATCATCTTACTGTAGGATAGTGAGGTAAAGAAAGGAAGTGCATGTGTGTGTGTGTGCATGCATGTATGCATGTGATGTGTGTACATGTGTGCATGTGTGACCATGTGTGCACATGTGTGCATATGTGTACACATGTGCATGCGTGTATATGTACATGTGTGTGCATGCATGTATGCATGTGATGTGTGTACATGTGTGCATGTGTGACCATGTGTGCACATGTGTGCATATGTGTACACATGTGCATGCGTGTATATGTACATGTGTGTGCATGTATGCATGTATACATATGTGCATACATGTGTGTAGGTGTGCATGTGTATATGTATATGTGTGACTATGTGTGTGCACATGTATATATGTGTACATGTGTACATACATGTGTGTATGTATACATGTGTGCATGTGTGTACATGTGTGTATGTATGTGTGTGTGCACATATGGAGGTCAGAGGACAATCTCAGGTGTTAGTTCTTAGGCACCGTCTAATTTTCTTTTGAGACAGGGTCTCTCATTGGGCTAGAAGTTTAACACATAGGCCAGGCTAGCTCATGAGTTCTAGGGACCTATCTGTCTCCATTTTCCTTCTTGCCATTCCTAGGATTACAGACACATGCCATCATGGCCATCTTTTTATATGGTTTCTAGGGTGTGAACTCAGGTCCTCCTTACTGACTGAGCATCTCCCTAGCACACAATCTTCATTGGGACGGAACTGGGGAAGGCCCACACCTCAGGAAAATGGGAAGGCCTACACATCAGGGCAGTGGAAGTGGGGAGGCCTAGGCTTCAAGCAGCAGATGAGGTCTATGATGAAGGCACTTGGTCACAAAATGCTCAGGCCCAGAAATCTATGGCAGATTTGGCTGACCATGGTCTTCCTCAAACCTTGGGCACAATCCTGGTATACACATCTGCATACACAAGACACAGGCTAGCTGGCTCATGAATGAGGAGTCTCCTCAGACACATACTCCTAGATCTGGCTTTACATGAGTTCCAGAGAGCCAAACTCAGGTTCTTATGCATTCTCGTGCAGCAAGTGCCTCACTTGCTTTGCTGAGCTATATCTGCAGCCCTCCCTGGTTAGTCTTAGTTCTCCTCAGCCCTCCTTGGTTAGTCTCAGGTCTCCTCAGCCATCCCTGGTTATTCTCAGTTCTCCTTAGCCCTCCCTGGTTATTGTCAGTTCTCCTCAGCCATCCCTCATTAGTCTCAGGTCTCCTCAGCCCTCCCTGGTTATTCTTAGTTCTCCTCAGCCCTCCCTGGTTATTGTCAGTTCTTCTCAGCCCTCCCTCATTAGTCTCAGGTCTCCTCAGCCCTCCTTGGTTAGTCTCAGGTCTCCTCAGCCCTCCTTGGTTAGTCTCAGTTCTCCTCAGCCCTCCTTGGTTAGTCTCAGTTCTCCTCAGCCCTCCCTGGTTAGTCTCAGGTCTCCTCAGCCCTCCCTGGTTAGTCTCAGTTCTCCTCAGCCCTCCCTGGTTAGTCTCAGCCCTCCCTGGTTATCCTCAGTTCTCCTCAGCCCTCCTTGGTTATTGTCAGTTCTCCTCAGCCATCCCTCATTAGTCTCAGGTCTCCTCAGCCCTCCCTCATTAGTCTCAGGTCTCCTCAGCCCTCCCTAGTTAGTCTCAGGTTTCACAGATTGCTGACATGGGAAAAGATGCATTCATTGATGAGGAACCATTTCTTAACCTAATCAAAATATTGCAAAACAAAACAACAACAAAAAGCTAGAAGCTGAAACATGACTGGGAAGACAAAATGGAATACTCAAGTGAAATGCTGAAATAAAAACAATAAAGACACACTGGGTTTTGTTAAAGAAGAGGGAAGACCTGATGAATACGCGACCAGGCAAATGGAGACAGGTAAGTGAGCAACAGTACAGGAAAGGTGTTCACCATCCATAGCATCGGGGGAAGTCATAGCTACAGGGAAAACTCAGAAGAGAATGCTTCCCTAGTGTGCACAAGACCTCAGTTCAATTCCCAGCACTATAAAAAAACCCAAGCAAACAGATAAGCAGACCACGAGGAGCTTACCCTGAGACTGGTCTCAGCCACGTCATCGGCAAGGCTATCCTTAGGAAAGTGAAAATAAAAACTAAACAGCCAATGCTGGTGAGGTGGCAGAGGAGAAGGAGCCCCTTTGCTCTGTGCTTGTGACTGGTGCAGCCCTGGCCTGTTTACTTTTCAGGTGTGACAAACATCTGGAAGGGCAACTAGCAGGGTGCCGCCACCCACAGGGGCTGCCCCCTCCCACATTAGTCTATGGCCAAGAAAATGTCCACAGATGTGCCTACAGCCAGTCTGATAGAGTCCCTCAGGGGAGGTTGAGTCTAGTTAATGTCAAGTTCCTTTCAAAACTAACCAGCACAAACCCCTGTACAAATCTCTGTGGGAGTTCCTCTAAACAGCGGAAAGAGAACTGCCATGATTCGGCTATACCTCTTGTGAGTCTGCACCCAAGGGAAACAGAGGCAGCGCACAGCAGATCACACACACACATTCACGAGTGCTACCAAGCTGTGGTGTCAGCCTGCATGCCCCATGTGGATGACTAGAAGGAGAACGTGGTTGAGCATACACGGGGTTTTATTCAGCCTTAAAAGACAAGCATCATTTGCAGCAAGACAGGTAGAACTGGAGAGCATCACACTGGGTAGACTAAGCAGGCAGACACAGACCTTCTTCTCAGAGCCTGTGGGATCAGGACACAAAAGAACATGGCAGTAAAAAGGGGGCTAAGCAGGTAAAGAGAGAGACTGGGGGACTGAATAAAAGAGGGTAGAGAACAGGATCAAAGTGTGTTACATGGAAATACCTTAATGAGAACATTTGCTTTGTGGAATTAATATATGCTAAGGTAACATGTAGTTGGGGACTGTAGAGATGGCTCAGCACACGTTGCTCTTATAGAAGGCCTGGGTTAGGTTCCCAGTACTTGCTTGGTGGCTTACAACCTGCCTGTACTCCAATTCCAGGGGATCCAGAGACCTCTTCTGACCTCTGTGAGCACTGGGCATACATGTAGTATGCATGTATACATGTAGGCAAACCACATAATATATAAACATATATATATGTACATATATACATATATTACACACATATATACATACATATTACATACATCATACACACATATACACACATATTACATACACTATACATACATATACACACATATACACACATACACACATATTACATACATTATATATATATATACATACACACACATATATACACACATATAAACATTATACATACACTCACATATATACACACACACACACATGTACACATTCACAGACATGGCATATAGAATTCATAAAATAAAGTATAAGAGCACAAAAATGGTTGAATAGAAAATGATAGATATGAAAGATGAAAGAGATGACTTCATGTGTATACACTTCATGCATTTTTAAGAACAAAGATTTATTTGTATTATTGTGAATTCTATGTGTGTGTAAATACATGCAGGTGTGGGAGAAGAGGCCAGAGATCACTTGGAGCTAGAGGTACAGACATGTGGTTGTGAGCTGCCTGATACAGGTGCTGGGAAGTAAACTTCAGTGTTCTGCAAGAGTCACTGAGCCGTCTCTCCAACCCCCTAACCACTGAACCGTCTCTCCAACCCCCTAACCACTGAGCCATCTCTCCTACACCTGTAGTTTGTATCTTTGAAGAAGAAAGCAGAATGGTTAGTTGGAAAATGGGCATACCTTTGGAAAGAAACATTTCAGACGATTTAAAACATTGATAGGGGTATTTATCTACTATGTCTACAATATGTCATCAATCTACTACCATGTCTGTCTGCTATATCAATCTACTATACCAACCTGCTATGTCTATCTACTGGACCAACACACTACATCACTCTTCTATACCTACTGCATTTATCTACTATACCAATCTCCTGTGTCTATCTACTATATCGACCATATTTGTTATATCTTGGGAGGAAAGTTCATAGGCATCAATTGATGCACATTCTAACATGGTTACTTGGCCCTAGAAAATAATTCCACAGACACTGAACACTGGGAGGAGAAATAACTGATCTTCAGACTTCCCCCATGATGATAGCCAGTGGTCACTGTCAATAGGATAGCTCTTCATAGTCACAAGGCATCAAGGGGAGGGAGAGGGAGGGAAGGAAGGATAGAGGGGAGAGAGAGAGAGAGAGAGAGAGAGAGAGAGAGAGAGAGAGAGAGAGAGAGAGAGAAAGTTCTTGAAGATGTAGGTAGCAGACAGAATTCTAGAGTCTGTTTTGAAGGCATCACCGAGACAAGTCCCAGCAGCATTTTGGAAAAATGAGAAACAGAGAGTAAATGATGTAGAGATTAATGAACCCGATTTACAGATAGTCAAGGAAAAAACAGTCTTGGATTCTTTGACTACAGAAAATAATAGAAGAAGCAGCTAAGAGAATTCAGTGGTTAAGAGCACTTAAGCAGTTCTTCCAGAGGACCTGGGCTCACTTCTCAGTACCCATGTTTGCCTCACAACCATCTGTCTCCAGTTCCAGGCAATCTGACACCCTCTCTGGTCTCCATGGGCACCAGGCACACATGTGGTACACAGACATGTATGAAGGTGAAATACTTACACACATAATAAAATAAAATAAGAAAGTAAAAGAGAAGGGAAAACAGTAACTTGAAACGTTCTCTGACAAAGTGCGAGTGGCCTGGAGGACAGAAGCCTGGAGGCGGTAACATTGACACATTCTCCAACAAAGGAGGTAGCAAGAGCTTAAGTGCTTCTCTTCACCGAATGGAAGGGCCAGCCATGTTTAAAACAGAAGCCTCAACTGGGCTGTGTGTTTGGTCTCAGTGGGAGAGGAAGCTCCTAGCCTCCCAGAGGCTTGAAGTGCCAGAGTGGGGGGGATACTCAGGGGCCCCACCCTCTCAGAGAGGAGGAAGGAGAATGGAGGGAGGATTGCAGGAGGGGGTGCAGTGGGTGGTATGTAAAGTGAATAAGCAAAAAATTAAAATTAAAGCAAACAAACAGATGGACAAAAAGCCCCAGAAGTCTCAAGCAAGGGAACCATAAGAAAATTATTCAAGGAGGTGAAGTCCATTCCACATGAATTAGGAGCAATGGAAGATTTAATCACAACCAGGTGGTAAAGGAGAAGAAAATAGGTGGAGATGGAAAACCAAAGGCCACAAATGGAAATACAGTGTAGGGGAGAGAGAGCAGGTTCTGTCCGGATAGGGGGGATCAGAGTTTGGGGATACAGGAAGGATGAGGAAGGGTGGAGTCAGCCTATCAAGTCTGCCAGATTTCAAAACAAAAACAAAAACAAAAAACAAAAAAATGAGGTAAAGAACAAGAAAAATATGTCTAAGACTTGGAGGCTTAATGGAAAATATAAAAATAAGGACCAAATATAGTTTCATAAAATTATCATAAAAAACTTCAAGGCACATTATTAAACTAAAGCTACCTAAAACAAAACAACAACACAACAACAACAACAACAACAACAAACGAGTCATGTAGGGACTTTTGGGTTGTTTCATCTTTTTACTGTAGTGTTTTCTTCTCTTGAGACAGGTTTTCATGTAGTCCAGGTTGGTTTTGAACTTGCCATGCCGCTGAGGAGGATCACACATTTGTGAACCTCTGGCCTTCATCTCTCAGGTACTGGGATTACTGGCAGGTGCCACCATGCCTGGCAGTTTTGGGTGTTAAGCTTGTTTTTGAGGAATAAAACATGTAGTTTAAATGCTATAGTGTGTACCATTGAGAACACGTAAACACACGTGACTAGAGATCTCTGCAAAGGCACGCAAACGCTGCCAAGACTCCTCGTTCTGTGATAGAAGAATCGGGAGGGTTTTCCTCATGTAATCCCTGAGAGGGTAATTTTTGCTTTAACCATATCTTTTTATTACTTTCCCAAAATATAGATAGCACTGGAGAGTTCACAGGTGAACTGGAGATGCACCAGGCACCGGGAATTTCTGGCTTTTTATTTCAGGGCTTCTGACGGCCTCCATGGAGGTTTAATCATATCTCAGTGGTTGGATTAAAGCCTATCGCCACCTCTCCAGTTCACACTGTGTTTGAGCAGACCAGCAAATGGTTTTATTGATTTACTTGTGTTTGAAATTTCCTGGTTTCAAAAGAAAGTTGAGGTCAACTAAAAGAAAGGTTAAGAGATGAAATCTCGATTTTAAGATACAATGGACCAGGGCTTTGAGCTTTTCTGGGTGGAAGAGGGTCTCCCTTTCAACTCCCCGAGTTAACAGAACAACTCCAGACTTTGATCTCTGCTTCCAGGCTCTCTCTCTCTCTCTCTTCCACATTTACCTTGTGGGTCCTGTCCACCATGGCTCCTGTAGGCGCCTCACCCATGTACTTACTGTTCTCTCCTCCTGACCCTCAGGGGAGCATGGTCCCAGCATGCACTGCTCCAAGTGGGTGGGAATAACACAGGACGTTTACAGCCACTCTGGTGTGTTGCCTTCCTGGGCAGGAATAATCCCAAGCACACTCACAGTTCTGTCCCACATGAATTCTTCTCTCTCCCACGTTGTGAGCTCTTTATTATTCTCCAACCACTTCAGCTGTGACAATATTTCACCAACTTGAGCTCAGACGCTCTTTAAGGAGGAAGAGCACAATGGCCCACTCTCTAGGTAGATCGAGCTTGTTTCTCTCCCTCTGCAAGCAGCCAGCATAGTTGGCGCCACCATCCTTCTCACCTGGTGGATTGTAACCGCCCTCCTTGCTTCACCTCTCATGGCCTATTCTCTACGTGGCAGCCTGAGCTATTGTTAGCTTTGAAGTGCAAAAAAGATCATTTCTCCTTCAGGCTTAAAGCTAGTGCTGACTTTCCAGTGTGCCGAGTGACATAAAGATCCCTGTCAGGTCCTCAGTTTCTCCCCACCCTCGTCTCCGTGCCCCTCCCCATCTTGGGCTCCCACAGACTCTGTATTTCCTACTCAAGCCAAGGCCAGGCTGCCTCCCAGGCCCCATCACTGACCAGGAAGGCTCTTCCATGACCTTCCTGCAAGGCTTTCTGCAACGGCATCCAGGTGCTGCTCAAAGTACCACCTCTCTGAGGCCTTCCCTGACAAACTACCTGGCTTGGTATCCTTCCCCGCCGCCCAGGCTCTTTTGACAACACCCTGATGGATCCTTCCTTGCCACTTCCTTCCTGAGCCAGAACATGGGTGGAGTAAGTCTTCCCTGACTTAGATCTAAACCCTGTTACTTGAGCTAGGAGACATCGGCCAAGTCCTCAGCTTACCTCTTTATCTGGACTTCAAATCAGTATTTCGCAAACCTCGTGAAAGGGGCCGGCAGGTGGTAAGGACGACCTAAGTATTCGTTACTGTTGTAGGAATTCATTTTATCATCATTCCCTTGAGTCCCCATCTTAGGCTGCCAGCTCTGTTGCATTGGCTAAGGCTTGCCTAAAGAGTATCCCAGGGCGAGAGGTCCGAAGAGGGCACATAGTGTCTCATTGTCCTGGAAGCCAGAGGGGTGAACTCAAGGCCACTAGGTTTGGCTTTTCTGGGTCAGCATCCTGTAGACAGTACCCCCCCCAAAGGGTGTGTCTGTGGCCCAGGCTCTTATTATTAAGACACCAGTGGTATTGGGTTGAGGACCACTCATACGGCCTCATTGAAGCTTAGTTACTTTTTTTTGTTTTTTGTTTTTTTGAGACAGGGTTTCTCTGTGTAGCCCTGGCTGTCCTGAAACTCACTCTGTAGACCAGGCTGGCCTCGAACTCAGAAATCCACCTTCCTCTGCCTCCCAAGTGCTGGGATTAAAGGTACGCACCACCACTGCCCGGCGCTTAGTTACTTTTATAAAGAGAACCTCCTAATACAGTCATACTCTAAAGCTAGTAGCGGGTTGTGATTTCAACACATGAATTTGTGGGTCGTGTTTAAGCCTGTTTCTGGACTTGTTAGAAATGCAGCCTGCACATTTCACTTGAAGCACAGGGCTGCCTCTGAACTATTTGGCTCATTGTCCCTTCGGCCAGAGTGTCGGAGCTGATGGCCGGAGATGCCTGGGAATGACACTCGGAAGCATCAGCTGAGGGATGCCCAGGCCTTGAACTTTTGTCCCCTCACATTTAAATGGCTCTTTTACAGTCTAGGAGCATGTGGGAGTTCATAAACTGTGATGGTTTGTATATGCTTGGCCCAGGGTATGGCACCATTAGGAGGAGTGGGCGTGGCTTTGTTGGAGTGGGCGTGGCCTTGGAGTGGGTGTGGGCTTTAATACCCTCATTGTTGGCAAAATTATTTATACAACATTGGTGCCGAAACCCGGGAACTTCAACGCAAGCTGCCAGAGTCCGGGCAGGGCAGGGGCTGCGGCTTGGAGCGGCCTTCCGGCCGCCCACGTGGCCTGCCACCGCCGCTACAACCTTGACCTCC
>CM052713.1:79012578-79046307 GCA_028551405.1 Uromys caudimaculatus
ATATTGGAGGATCTCTCTCCCCCTCTCTCTCTTTCTCCCTCTTCTTCCCTTCTCTCTCCTCGCTGCTACCTTGTCCCCCCAAATAAAACCCCCACGTGGAACTGTTTGGCTTGGTGTGGTTCTGGAACGTGCCGCCATCTCTACCGCAGCACATACCGGACTCGTACCAGCAAAATTATTTATACAACACTCATCCTAGCTGTCTGGGAGCCACTCTTCTCCTAGCTGCCTTTGGAACAAGAGGGGGAACGCTCAGCTCCTCCTCCATGCCTGCCTGGATGCTGCCATGCTCCACCTTGATGATAATGGACTGAACCTCTGAACCTGTAAGCTAGCCCCGATTAAATGTTGTCCTTATAAGACTTGTCTTGGTCCTGGTGTCTGCTCACAACAATAAAACCCTAACTAAGACAGAAGTCGTGTAAGGTACTTATGCTGTACTTCTGGGTGACTTGGTGCCTGGACCATGCAGGGACAGGGCTGCAAGTCACTGTATATATCCAGACACGGGTGAGGCTCCTGCATGCCTTCATAGCCCCATCATACCATGCATAGATGCCTGGCCTTGCTGCTGGATTCCTCATGCAAAATGGATGCAACCTTCTTAGCAGGGGCACTGATCTTACATAAGGTGTCAAGTGGCCAATGGCTGGACTTCCTCCTGTGAGTCTACAGAAAGACTATCTTTCAATTTTTTATTTTCAATAAGCCTCACTCCTTTTCATTCAGGTGGACGACATTCTAAGACCCCTACAGCTGCCTGATAGTTTTCAGTTCTGTGTGTATCATGTATTTCATACCCTATAGAAGGTTTATGAATTAGACATAACACAATAACCGTAACCAATAATAAAACAGAGCAATTATACTAATATACTGTAATAAAGGTTATTTAAAACATGGATTATTTCTAGAACTTTCTATGTGATATTTCCTAGCTTTCATTAAAACTGCAGAAAACAGGATGAAGAGACTGTAGCATGCAGTACTTGGCCCCTCCCGCGCCCAGATGCATGTGAATTTCAAGTCCAAGTTTATCTTAAATATTCAGAATTATAGAGAGTCACTATTTACACTAAATAGTTTGTGTGTATCTTTGGTCAGGGGACTCTTCTAATATACATTTTCTGGTTTCTACCTGTGATTAGTATACAGATACTGTACACACACACACACACACACACACACACACACACACACCCTTTCAGTCCTATTTGTGAACACCAAAAACTCAACTTTAACTGTCTGTGGAAAGCTGTACTAAGAAGCTCAAACCTTGGAAACAATTATGACCCTAATTTCACTTAGAACATTGGGGAAAGCCCAGAAATGGCACCCATGGCACTGTCTCATCCCTGGGCAGCTTCCATGTTGATGGTGAGGACCGAGAAGCAACCGTGTTCTTTCCTCTGAGTGTGCTGCACTCACCTTCTGGTGGGTTGCACTGCTCAGTGCATTGAGCAGTCTTGTAAAGGAGAATTATTACGCCTTCCATGTGAAGCTGCTAAGCTGTTCCTATAGACAAGCCCGGGGCCCTCATTGGAAGGCAGCAGTTGATATGCTGACTGGAATAGGACACCGAGTGATTCCTTTGTGGGCCCTCTCAGAACTTAGAGTTGGGTTAACGCACAGGGAGTAAGAACAACACAAGAGAGAGCAGTCCCGAGGCTTTTCCCAGAGGTGGAATGGAAGAGCCGGGAAGATTCTGACCAGACGAACATGAGAAGATGGATGGAGGAAGATGCTCATAAAGGATGAGACCCTTGAGAGAAACCGAGGCTGAGGAGGAGGAGAAGCTGGGCAGAGCACTCTCTGTGCTTTTCTCCTGGCTTTAAAAGTTAGGCTTTGTCGGGCGGTGGTGGCGCATGCCTTTAATACCAGCACTCGGGAGGCAGAGGCAGGCGGATTTCTGAGTTCGAGGCCAGCCTAGTCTACAGAGTGAGTTCCAGAACAGCCAGGGCTACACAGAGAAACCCTGTCTCGAAAAAAACAACCAACCAACCAACCAAACAAACAGTTAGGCTTTATTTCAGACATTAATATTTTAGATGTGTAACTCCTGACCTATTAATATGTGTGTCAGGGATTATGCCTGAACTAGAACTAGTTGTTTTGCCTCTGAAGGTTCTGAGACCACAGCCTCCTATGATTGGATGGGAGAGCAATGCCTGTCCTGTCACAAGACTGTCTCCGATCACCCAACCCTGATGAGTGAGTTCATCACAAGTACCAGCTTAGGCACCTTGCAAATATGTTTTTGAGTAGTTGGGGTCAGAGGAGGTGTGGGAAGAGCCTTGTCTATTTTATTACTGAACCCTTGGGAATGTACTCTTCTAGAAGTACACTTGGCACTAGATATTCATGCTTTTGATGTTTCAGACCAAATTTTGCTATGATCTCAGTGTTGGGTTGACATCTAAAATTGGTTTTTGTGCATAAGGAAATAATGTTATTAAATATTATTAAAATGGATTCCTACAAGTTCTTTGCAACCCATAACAAAATGCCAGAATTAAACGCTAATGGGTTTATGACACAAAGGCTCTAGCTCTGAAATAACACTTAGCTGATATTTGTGTGTGCTGCTTAAATTGTGTGTGAGACACATTGATCTTTCAAAAGTCGCACTGCCTCATGTTGCCCTCCGACAGTGCAGAGGCTTGGGTTTTGGGAAGCTTTGGGTGGAATGGTGAGCTTTTGTCATACTGTTAGGGCAGAGGTGGAATGGTAGGTCCAGGGGCCAGATGGAGGATCCATCAAATGGCAGCATGCAGAGGTATAAGAGGATTGTTCCGAGTCGTGGCAGAAGGTTTTCATATAAATGTGCTTTAATCCATAGCTGAGTTTTGACAGAGATAGAGAGGAAGGTAACATCCGACTCCCAAATCGTCTTTCTTCTTAGAACAGTGGCTGTATTCATTACTTTTTTTCCATTGCTGTAACAAACCTTGGGGAGGAAAAAGTTTGTTTTGGCTCACAGTTTGAGGGCCAGTCCGTCATGGCAGGGAGTCACAGTGCTGGGTGTGTGTGTGTGTGTGTGTGTGTGTGTGTGTGTGTGTGTGTATGTGAGGCAGTTGGTCACACCTCATGTGTGGTTGAGAGGAATGTCAGTGTTCACATCTCCTCTCCCTTTCAGTCAGTTCAGGGTCCCAACCCACAGCACAATTCTGTCCCCATTTAGGAGGTGTTTTTACACCTCAGGGGAACCCTTGGGGAAACACTCTCAGAGATGTGCCTAGGGACAATTATCTCCATTCTGATGTAGATTCTATCATGTTGACAGTTAAGATGAACCTCATGGGCCAGGGGGTTGGGTGCATCATAAATCACCTGACTCACAAGCATGAGGACCTGAATTCGGAACCCCAGGACCCAAGTAACAATCCAGGTGTGACGCCAGGGACGGTAGGATGAGAGGCAACTGCGGATACCTGGGACTCCGGATGGCCGGCTAGCTTTGTTTCTCTGACTGAACTCTAATGGCTGTACCTATGGTGAATTTAACAGTAAATTATATTTGACAAACTGAGGACACACAGTCAAGTTTCTACAGACAGATAGAAAGAGGAAACAGTACTCAGAGTCCCAGACCCTGTTTCAGTGAACCAGAAAGCTGACTTTTCTGTGTCTTTATGCAGCTTTGGCCCAAGTAGAACTCTTGGCTTTAGCTGGATACTGAGGTCAGATGCAGTAACTGAACATTGACCCCCATCAGCTGCTTAGTAGGTGTGAAGAAGGGTGGGCAAGAGGAGAGGGGATCAGAAACTCAGCAGAGAGGAGTGAGTGGGTCCATTTAATCCCTGGGAAGTCAGGACTTCAGCCTAAGTACTTGATGCCAGGCCAACAGAGGCCTGGACAACACAGAAGGAAGCGGAGAGCCAAGGGCTGAGCACAGAAGCAGGATATTGAATAGGAGGTCACACTCTCTCATGTGGACCTAGAACAAGCCATGAAGATTGCTGGTGTCTTCAGGGAAAGCAGTGCACTGTTTACAGAGCGACCTTCTAGGTTTCCTGATTCTTGCTATTAACTGTGGTTGAGCTCTTTCTGTAATCTGCGAATTGTAGCGGCCTGGTAGTAGTAGCATGATTATAATTAGTCTAATTAGCAATGCAAAATGATCACAGTGTGGAGACCTGCAAATAAACTCTGCCAGGTCAATCTCCAAACGGTCTCCCTCCACGTGGAAACGGCCATTCATCTCTCCCCCAGTTCGCACACACATCTGTCTTCAGCTTCTCGTTGAACCCGCTGTGACATCTGCAGGGCTTTCTTCGCTGTTTAACCAATGAGTTACATAAAATCTTTGGCACATCCATCTTTCATTTGCAGGAGAATTGTGATTTTTGGTTCTTTTTTAGTTTTTAGAAAATCATTTTTTAACAACCCCTGAGGTGTGTTTGATGTATACACATAAAGAAGAAGATCTCTGGCAATACCGACGTCAGAGGTAAGGATGGCAAACACACCCAGTAGGCAATGCCCAGCACCCTGACCCCAAGGCTGATCCATACAGCCAACCTGGTAGCAGGGTATGGTCACAGTGATGGTTTGTTGTTTATTTTGGGAGTGAATGTGTGTGAATGCACGCTGTCTTCTTTCTCACTGGTGTGAAACTCACTGATCAGTCTAAGCTGTCTGGCCAGCAACCCCAGGACCCACTTGTATTTTGACAGCTAGCTGCCACGCCCCGCCGACATTTTTATGTGAGTTCTGGGTGCAAACTCAGGTTCCCAGGCTGATACAGCAAGCACTTTATGGACTAAGCCCAACCTGTTACTTACTCATCGTCTCTATTCAGGTCAAAGCTACAGATCATTAATCATTTCTTCTAAGATTATGTTAAGAGGCATTTATAGTTTTTTTTTTTTTTTTTGAGGAATTAACTCTATTTTCTGTTTCACCTTTATATAAACATTTGTTTGCACATTAGTAATTTGTATCCCACCTGCTTCCAGAAACCACACCTGATGTGGATGGCACGTAAAGGAGAGAATCAAGCTTGGGTGGCAAACAGACCTTACCTTGCAAAGAGCAATGTCATCTGTGGAAGCACAGAGCAGATGGCGGAAAACCATATGATAAAAATAACAGAAGGCTGGATGGTAAATACGCCACAACAATTAGGCTACCAAGGAGCTGATGAGCAGAAGGGGAGGCCAGAGCTTCGAGGGGAGGGTCATCCAAGGTCACCGACTCTAGGATATTAACAGTACCTCTTATTTTAGATTTATGTGTCAACTGTCTCCAAAGAGCTGGGTGTGCGCTCACGTCATCGTGACTTAGTCTTCCTACTGGGGATGGCTGAGAAGTAAGTGCCAGCCATGGTGGCAGAAATTGCTAGTGCTTTAGTATAAATGCAGACCTTGGGGCAGGAATAGGAATTGTAGGGCCATTGGGAGAACCAGACTTCAGCCCAGACTTCCTGCTCCCTGGCAAACCCTTCCCCCTGTGTCTCTTGCCTTCTGCCCCTTGTTGAGGTGAGGATGGCTTTGCCAGCTGTCAAGGGCAAAGGGATGGGGGAGGAAGCTACTGTTTCCTTAAGTTTTCCACCTGTGAGGAGAGACAGTGACCGATAACCCCAAGGTGAACTGTAAGAGATCAGTGACCGTAGATATTTACCTTATTATCCAAAATTCAACTTCTTAGTTTTACAAAAGGAAAATACTATAGAATTAAATCCTATGTGTATCTAGACTGAAAAATACTGGCTCTGTCAGTAGAGTGTTTGTTGCACAGGGGGAGGGTCTTGAGTTAGGATCCCCAGACTCATACATAAGCTGTGAACAGAGGTGTACGGCTGTGGCCTAGGACTTGGAGGATGGAGACAGACAGAGTCCTGGAGCTCACTGGCTAGCCAGCCTAGTGAGATCCACATTCAAACTACAAGGTGGAGAGTAATTGAGAAAGACACCTGATGTAAACCTACATCTCTCCTGGCATGCACATCCATGTGCACACACACACACACACACACACACACACACACACACATACATTTTTTGACAAGCGCACCACATATTTTGTTTATAGCTAAGATAACGGATCAGTTCCTTTGCTGTCTACAGATTGCTGATCAGAGATGTTTTCAGACTTAGAGCTGAGCTCAGACAAAGAGCAGAAGGCTAACTTCTGGGAATGTGGGGAAAAGCAACAGGACCCAAAACACCCCCCCCCCCCCCGGAGGTCCACATGTCCACAAGGAAAGAGGAGTTGAGCATAAGTTCATTAAGATGTACGGATGACTAGCTTCAAAGACCTGGAAATGTACCAGCCCAGGATCAGTCACTGTGCAATCTCACAGGGCTCAAATGCAGACTAATATTCTGGGCTGATTTACAATGGGCTCCCATGCTGGGCAGGGCAGAGTCAGGGTGCAGTGGGGCCGGCAGTTATAAAACAAGGCAAATGTGTTCTTTGGAACACAACATTCATGGAAGCTATTTGTGTGGGCGATGGTTTTACAGCACAGGGATCAAGCTGTTCGGCTAGTGTCTCGCTCATGGATTGGAAGAACAAAATGAAGGCGGGGAATGATGATGGGGTGTCTGTTGTGCACTGGGCGAGAAACACAGTGGCCCTTGGAGGGACAATAAGACTTTGTGAATCTTGAGCCCTGAATCTTGGCAGTGAGCTCTTTCTTGTGACTGTGGCATCTGTCTGTGTAGCAGCCAATTGGAGGGCTGGGGAGTTAGTATTGGCCCTGGGGCTATAGAGAAACAGGCATCCCTGCCTGTGAGGAGAGGTCATTGGCACTAACCCCTCTATGGTTATAGGTGTCCAAGACACATTCCACATACAGACCACTCCATTCCTAAATTTTATTGCTTTAAAATTTTAATCTAATCAATTATTGTGTGTGCATGTATGGGAATGTATATGTATGTGTGTGCATGTATGGTATTTATGTACATGTGTGCACATATGTGTGTACATGTGTATGTGCACATGTTTGTATATGTGTGCGCCCATGTGTGTATCTGTGTGCACACATGTGTGCATGTGTGTGCTCATATATATGTAGGTGTGTGTATATGTGGGTATGCATATGTGTGTACATGCTGTGGCTCATGTGTGGAGGTCAGAGGGCAACTTTCAGGAGTCTGTTTTCTCTTTCCAGCCATGTGGTATCTGGGGATTGAACTCAGGTCATCGGGTCTAGCAGCAAGCATTTTTACCCATTGAGCCATCTTACTGGCTTTTCTAAAATTTAATGATGACAGTTTTGAATACCTGCTGTCTGTTAGGCACCAGCTCATGGATGAATTTGCAGAGCTGATCTGGGAGGCGTCTACATAGCCTGAAAATGAAAAACTCGACTTTTCAGCGTAGAACCATTTCTCAGTTGTCAGCTTCTATAGTTCTCATATCAAACAGAGCTGAGTTTGGACAGGGAGACTGGCCTCAGGCCCTCACATATGTGCAGTGTGGGTTCACTTCATCTGCCCATTTCAAACTCTGACAGAGACTGGATGAATTTATAAACAGGCTACAGGTGGCTGATGACCTGGAGGGCAATGAAGGAAAGAGAGAGGGCCTGACTCCACTCTGGGTCTTCTCTCACTGCAGGGCAACATGGCAACTCTATCCTGATGTTTGCTTCAGATCTATGTGCCACTTATGCTTCTGAGCTAGGTAGCAAAGTCTGTCCATTTTTAGTTCCTGAAAGGAGTGGACTCTAGAAGCCTACTCACTCTTTCCTAGTGGCATTGTGGCTGACTGGAGGGCTGAGGCCCCTTAGCTTTGCTAGTGGCAGATTAAGGGAGAGACTGCCTGGATCATGGAAGGCAGCTTTCTGGGGACAGTAGAAGCTGATAAGCAGAGGGTTAACACAGGTGGGTGCAAACTGAAACGGTGTTTCCTCCAGACCCTGCAGAGGTCAGATAACAAGGAAGACCTCAGCTCTCCTAGGTGTCATGGAAGGAACTTCTTGCTCCTACAAGTGTGGCCCAGGGAAGATTTCCCTTAGCCTCCTGACAACAGGTAGGTGTATGGCTTTGCAACACTGACCCGATCGACGTGCAGATGTGAAGGAATAATACCAGAAATAGCTGCCATTGAGCAAAGATCTGAGAAGCAGATCAGACCTGTTAAACATCTGTTTCGCTTGAAGCCCAGTGTTTATCACTTTGGCTGAGGCCCAGGTACCTCGCTGGCAGGAACCCAAACCCATCCAATCCATCCCTAGGGCTGTCTCTTGGGCTCCCCCAAATCCAGACTGTAAGGCAGAAAACACATCCCTCCGATTTGCTTTCAGGCCTCTGCTGGAATAATTTGAGGAACTCCAGACAGAACAGCGGAAACGTATTTGAAACAATTTGGGAAGTCGCTTTTGTGTGGATAAAAGCAGCTCCGGAGAAGACGTTTGAAGTAGTTTAAAATCATTTGAGAGAATCCAGACACAAGGCAACGTAACAAATCAATTCTTTTTATAATCAGGCATTTCTATTTTTGAAGTGTGCAAAGTCTGCCATGACTTTTTCGGTGGTGCCCTCTTACAGCAAAGGATAATTTGATGTCAACCTTGTGCCTCCAACCTCTTCCTGTTCCTTCATCGTCTGGGTGGGTGCTGTCTCTGGTCCTGAACTTGCCCTGCCACTCCCATGAACCTCAGCGGCCTGAGCTGGGGAATGCCTCATCTGCAGACCAACTCCGCCATCAATTCAAATC
Source organism: Uromys caudimaculatus (assembly GCA_028551405.1). Classification (NCBI taxonomy): domain Eukaryota; kingdom Metazoa; phylum Chordata; class Mammalia; order Rodentia; family Muridae; genus Uromys; species Uromys caudimaculatus. Next base: position 79,021,249 of record CM052713.1, read on the forward strand.
TGGAGAGATGCACCATCACCTATGACTCCGCAGGTTGGTTTTTTCATTTCCTGTCTTGATGTTGAGAATCTCACTGACTATCCCATGCTCTCTGCATAGTGAGAACTTGGTAGGGACAGTCTTCAGTAAATAAGAATGATCACAGCCAGACAGTGTTGTTGTTGTTGTTGTTGTTGTGGTGGTGGTGGTGGTGGTAGTGGTGGTGGTGGTGGTGGTGGTGGCCTACTTCTAAGACTGAGACAGGAAGGTAGCAGAGAACACCATGGACCTCGTCACCACAGGGTGTATGTTGTGTTCTTCTCCCTGATCTACGAATGTCCTGCTTTGATGTATCTATAGACTAATGTATAAGTCCATCTTGAGTCTGGACTGGGTGCTCTCTGTGGCTCACAATCATGGTATGACATAAGGGCAGATGTGGACCCTGGACACCTCCTACCTATCCACCTGGCAGAATGTCCAGAGGAGGGCAGACAAAGAGCAGAGGCCAACTGCGCCCTTGGAGGAGGACAAGAGTTGGGACATTCTCGCCTGGGCTCTGAGATGTCCCCGGAATCACAACTGAACCCATGTTTGTGAGTACCCTTCTTATGTGACTCAAGGCTTCTGCTCAGATCTGGAGGAAGCTATCCCAGGACCAGTGAGGCTTTGTAGATGGATGGGTATCCTGCTGGCTGGCTGGTGACAGAAAGGTGGGATTGTGTTGTGAAATGTGCCCAGTGCAACAGAGGCTGGGTGTTTTCTGAATTTCTCATTCATAAAGCACAGCCACCTGTTTCTTCTCTTGTTTTGCTCATTTTTTTTTTTGAAGGCAAAGCTTTTTGGAAGCCTATTAAGAAACATCAAAATGATTCTTGGGCATTAAGCAGCTGTTAAAATGTTTTGATGGCTTTAAAATAACAAATAAGCTCAAAACATATGGATTTCACTTTTCTTAAATTTTGTGTGTAGATGGCTACACAGGCAAGTTAACCATGGAAATACAGTTTAGCTCTCCTTTTATTTCGGGAGGAAGTCAATCACTAAATAAACAAATGTAGAAACATCGCCACAATTAAGTTGTCTGGGGCACGAATGGTGCTAAGCCCACATGCATTGGTTCATGTATGTACTGGCTGGTTTTGTGTGTCAACTTGACACAAGCTGGAGTTATCACAGAGAAAGGAGCTTCAGTTGAGAAAATGCCTCCATGAGATCCAGTGGTAAGGCATTTTCTCAATTAGTGATCAAGGAGGGAGGGCCCCTTGTGGGTGGTACCATCTGTGGGCTGGTAGTCTTGGGCTCTATGGGAAAGCAGGCTGAGCAAGCCAGTAAGCAACATCCCTCCATGACCTCTGCATCAGCTCCTGCTTCCTGACCTGCTTGAGTTCCAGTCCTGACTTCCTGTGGTGATGAACAGCAGTGTGGAAGTGTAAGCCGAATAAACCCTTCCCTCCCCAACTTGCATCTTGGTCATGATGTTTGTGCAGGAATAGAGACCCTGACTGAGACAATGTAGAACAGAGAGTTGTGCAGAGTTCTTTGAGAACTAAGTTGGTAAGATGGATTCATCAACTATGATGTGGAATATTATCTGTAAGGATCATTGAGAGAGAGAGAGAGAGAGAGAGAGAGAGAGAGAGAGAGAGAGAGAGAGAGAGAGTCAGAGTCTTCCAGGGTGAAAGTCCAGCCCAGACTGAAAGTCTAACCCTGCATCCATGGTGCTGAAGACAAACACTACAGAAAACCTGGGACATATGGGGAACCCAGAGGATTGACCACCTGAGGCCTGGAGCTGGGGTGGGGCACATCCTGTAGCTACATGTACCTTCATGGGTAGGTGATGGGGTGTACCGGCTACCAGTTAGAAGGTTTCGGCCTCCTCAGGACTCACAACCTATAGGGTGGATCTGGTATTGATTATAGGGGCTTGGTAACACTCACTCACTCACTCACTCACCAAGTGGGCTGCCGAGCCTCATGTTCCAGGCTCCCAGACAGGCTTCTGATCAGTTTTGTTTCCTCTATTGGGTTCCCCCCAAGGAGATGTTTCCCAGGTTGGCTCTGTACCCTATATCCTGGTGTTCAGTGCATTTAGTTTGCATGAGGTTGGTTCTTATAATTTAACCATCTCTATGAGCCCTTGGAAAAGTCTAGTTGCTTCTACCAGGCTCAGGGAGAGACCTCGGAACCCAGGAATGATTCCAGGAACCACATTCTGAGTTCATTCACAGCATCCTTGTCTCAGGGGCTGGGAATCGTGGCACACAGGCAAGAGATGCCTCTCATCTGCCCACCTGACAGAGCATCCAGAAGAAGGGAAGATACAACTGTGCACACAGCAATCATGTTTTTTTTTTTTTTTTTAAATCACAGAGTAATATTGTACTAACTAATGACTGTGATGCCATTTACTTATTCCTGGCTTAGCTTGTGGCAAGTCCTTCATGTGAGCCATTTCAGGGGAATCTTAAGTACAGTTGGGTAAATCAAGGCTAAATTATGTTAATGACTTTTCTAAAAGTCCGTCCCTGGGGATGCCTGGATAAAGCCTGCAGACAGGTGTAGCTGCTGGACCACATTCTGACCAGATCTTTCTAACCTTCCTGCTCAGTGGGTCAACCACCCGCAAGAAGTAAGTGTCACGAACAGCACACTTGTTAGCCCAGAGCTTGCTGTCAGTTATCTGAGCTATGAATGTCCACATGTCTAAACGCTTTCATTAATAACCCACGTGAGGGACCAGAGAGATGACCTACTGGGTAAAGAATTTGCCCTGCAAGTGAAGATGATCTGAGTTTGGAGCCCCAGAACCCACATAAAGCCAGATGCAGTGTTTATCTGTAATCTCTGGGATTCTATAGTGAGATGAGAGACAAAGTCAGGAGAATGCCTGTGGGCCAGTGAGCCTTGTATACACAGTAGAGAGCCACAAGAGACCAGGTCTGAAATGAAGCGGAAGGGGAGGGCTGACACCCTTCTGATCTCCACATGTGCGTCATGGCATGGTAACACACACACACACACACACACACACACACACACACACACACACACAAACACACACAGAGTGATGTTAAAAATAAACAAATAAAAGAAAGAGTTCTCAGGTAGGTGACAGACAAGCCACCAACTCTCCCTTCTCTGTCTGACCGCTGTCCTCAAACTCCAGTGTCTTTGTCTGCCCTGTCTCTTAGCCAGACATCAGCTTCCTTCTCTGAGAAAGCTGACTCATTGGGAGGAGGTCTCATCTGCCACCCACCTTGTACCTCAGACCCTCATTTGTCTGCATATCCTAAAATAGAATCTTAGCCCCGATGCTCCAGTCTGTGTACCTGCTCTTGTGGACAGCCATCTTCCCAGTAAATGTGCCCATTCTTCCCTCCCTCCCTCCTCCCCCTTTTTTCTGTGTTCAGCTCATCCTGGTCAGGGTTTTGCCCCTGGCCTCCCTGTCCAGCTGCCCTTGTCCAATCTAGATCCCGCTGATGCCCTGCTCAGTACAAACTATCACCAGAAAATGAATCATTTCCCGTTGGCCACCAGCAGGTAGGTGCACACTGTCCGCTGCTTCCTGAACGTCTCTCAGCCTCCACCCCATATTGCTTGCAGGGTTTCTCAGCCCATAGTTCATTATTATTTTTCGATTACTAAGTCATCCAGCGTTCCTGTAGTGTTGTTGGCGACTCATCTGTTACAAGGTATTTAGTAAATTCGACTACATATTGAGCTTTGAAATAATGTAGAGTCTATAGGACGGTAGAAGACATCAGCTAACATTTGCCGGGCTCAGATTTGGCTGTGTAATTTGTAGGGCTCAGTGCAAAATAAAAACACAGAGATGCTTGTTGAAGCATTGTTGAGAACCTCAAGAAGTAGGTGGCAGAACACGAGTCAGGCAGGTCCTGGGCAAGTTTGCTGGCCACATACTGGTACTGACTCGAGCCAGGACATGGGTCACATAAAGGAGCTCAAGGCAACCTCGCCCAGATGCTTTGAGATATATACCCTATTATTTCCATTTTTATACACAAGCAAGCTGAGGTTTCAAGATGAAATCCTGTGTCCAAATCCCCTAATTAACACAGCTCAGGTATCACCACCCGAGGAACCATCCCCAGTGACTCGGATTTTAGTGTTCTTGACAACTAGCCACTCCTTTTGCAAGTAACATTATCAAACTTACAGTTATATGAATTTTTGGAAGCAATGTCTCTTTATATAGACCAGGAACCCATTAATAGCCCAGGCTGGCTTCAATCTTGTGATCCTCTTGCCCTGGTCTCCTTGCACTGGGAATACAGGTATATACCACCGTACCTATGTTAACTAATATTCACTTTGGTGTAAGAGTATAAGGAACACCATTTATCCTAGGAGATTGGGAAAATAAAGCACAAAGAAGCACATTATAATAACCCTATGGTATTAGTGTGTAGACATCCTGGTTTTACCTAAGCAAAGTATACATTATAGATAGATAGATAGATAGATAGATAGATAGATAGATAGATAGATAGATAGATAGATTTATGCATAGATACCAAGTGTCCACTGAGTGATAGGTAACTTGGTGGATTGATCTGTTGGTGGCTAGGGTGGGTTAATAGAGATGAACAAACACATATACATACACACTTAAGTATACACAATTAGACACATGTAGTTCCAGACACATAGCACAAAGGCGACCCTCCATGTCTATAGCTTCTCTCATGGCCATGACAAAATCCTGACAGAGGCAACTGTGGGGAGAGATGTTTACTTGGGCTCATAACTTTTTATCAAGGGAGACCCGTGGCTGGAGCAGCTTGGTCTGTGATGGTGAGCTCGCAGCATGTGGCTTGTTCACATCTCGGTATACAGAATGCAGAGAGAGTTGGACCAGAAGCAGAGCTGGGCCAAGCATTCAAGGCTTATTCATGGTGGCCTCCTTCTACCAACTAGGACCTCCTTTCCCAGGATTGCACAACCTTCCCAAGCAGCACTGACAAGTGTTAAAATGCAGGAGTCCATGGAGACATTTCACCTTCAAGCCATCACAGCTCAAGGTAACTTCATCCACCAGTTCCCGTATGTTGGAGCAGAAGCATTGGGGTAAGCTGGGGGCAGCCATCTTAGCTGCTATAGAACACAAGTGCACATAGCTCGTCTCTTCCACAAATGCGTGCCAGTGGCTTGCTGTCTACTCGCTATGGGGAGGCCCCAGTCAGACAAACCTAACATTTTCACCCTTCTTAGTCCTGTTTCAAAGTGCTTAGCCCTGGACTTAATGTCCAATGGTTTTATTAAAGCACTGGCGTCTGGCTGGTCCATGGACTATGCTTGCAGGTTTTACGTTTTGCAAATGAACTGCAGATATACACACCAAATAAATGCACCAAAGCTTGATTTGAGAAATGACTTGATTATAATGAAACAATCCTGAGACAGGAGCCTTCACCCACTGGCCCTTGTTTTCCTCAGATCTCTCTCCTGATAAGTCTACTCCAAGCCAGAGTGACCTTTTTCCCCATGGCTGCTCAAATCTGCAGTCTCTACTGTAAAATAAGCCCATCAGTGATTCATGAGGAGCCACCTGCTTGAGAAAAATGTCTGTCACTCTTACCTAATTGCTTGCTGTGAGAGGCACCAGGGCCTCTGATACCCACACTGCTTTGGTGGAGAAATACAGAGCTCCATATAAAATCCCAAGGAGCCATTTGCTTCCCAAGAACAGGGGAAAGAGCTGAGATACTTTTCTTCTGCTCACCAACACAGCATGAATGAATGATGGGGTATTAAATACTGGTCAGGCTGCAGGCCACTAAGATAGAAACGTATAGGCTGAACTTGCTCTTTCTTTCAGAAGATTCCTTGGGGTTCAGCCCACTCCTGGTCTACTCAGTAGTCAGCATCCTATGAGACTAAAGTCTCCCTGCTCTGCCTGGGAGCCCCGCACTTCCTGGGACTGTGAGATTCAGACACTTGTCTCTGTGAATTTGATAGAATGCTAGGGTCCTCTTATAAACCAAAGCAGGTGTATGTTGTCTGCCTCTTTCCTGCATGCATGCCAGGAGTTCATATACTTAATTTGTTGGACGTGTTGAAAAGATAAAACACAGCTGGGAGAAGAAAAGAACAAAAGCAGAGGCCACGGACCATGAGTGTCTTCAAGGGAAGCTACAGGGACCTGAGTCTGAAAGGATACCTGGGAGGAGCCATGGCTGAAGGGTTTCCTCAGGGGTTGAGACTCTTTTGAGGAAACCTGTTCAATGTGCTGTCAGCAGGCACTTTAAAAACAGTGTTTGGCATTGAGCCCTGGAGGCCCCAGGGAAGATACACACCCATCAAAATGCCACCTTTGGAATAACTAGCCTTTGAAGATAATTGAATTATTCTTGGGTGTGGAGTTATAATATCATATCCCTGCGTGATTATTGCTTCGTTTATGGCATTTTTTTTTTAATAAAAGAATTACCTTCTCCAGAGAGGAGCCAAGCTAATAAGCATTGCTTATAAATATGCTCATTTCCAAGCCCTTTCCCTTACACTGTGATTTGAAATTCCAAGCAAATAGCTTCTAGGGCTTTCAATGATTTATTTAGCAGTGTTTTGAGCCAGGCAAGAAGTTAGAGGAATTGAAGATAGTGGTGGACGGGTCGACATTGCTGTGGCTGGTCACATGACCCCGACCCTAAGTCAGTGCAGCGTTGTGGGAAGAAGCCAGGGAGGACTCAGGTGACAGACATCCTCAGCAGCAGTGGCAGTAGACAACAGGAAGCCTGGTTGTTTCTCCGGTGTTTGCATTTGCTCATCTGAGATTCTGTCAGGACGCCCGGGTTCTAATAAACTCTGTCCATCACTGAATTGCAGTGGGAAGGAAGGGGGCATGCAAGTGGTGGAGAGAGGGGATCAGGGTGGGAAGGAAGGCAGAGATGGCTGCAGGGAGGGTCAGCTCTACACTCTGGTGATGCAGAAGCTGTCTTCTGCGATGTTCTCTGTGCACCCAGTTCTCATTCCACCTGGCAGGGCCACACACCTCAGTGTATGTCCATAGACTTCGAGCCTCCTGAAGGCAGGGTCTATGCACTGATCATTTCTTAGGCCTGCATATACCCAAGAAAGACAAACGAATGCCGTATAAGTCAATAAAATACCCTACTGGGTTATGTGCAGCCAAGAAAATGAGCTGAGTGTGTACGGAAGGCTGGAGGCAAGTATGCAGGAACAAGGTGCTGGCTATGCCTCAGCTTACATCCCATCTATTGGGCACAGCAGGTTTGAGGCAGCTCTGTGGAGCATCAGTCAGGGTGCCAACCACTGCTGGATCTGAGGGCCTGGAGAGGGAAATGTGATGTCTTCGGAACAGGGTTGGGTTGGGTTGTGGAACTTCAGAAAGCACCCAGTGACTTCCTGGTAATCATCTGTGTGGTTCCACACTCTTCCTCATGGCTTCCTGGTACTGAAGCACCAGTTGAGTGGGCACCTTGCCAAAGGAGTCAGCTGTGACAAATGTGGGCTGTTGTGGACTCGGCCACGTGTGAGCTGAAGCCGGGCTACATCCTGCTTGGGTTCACCTGAGGTCAGTGCCAGACACAAGGGGAGGCCTATTGCCCTACATAACATTTCCTCCCCCTGAGAAAGCCTGCGGTGGTCTGATGTGTTAGTTATAAATAGCCACGGAGAGCTTGAAGCAGATGTCCAGATATTGGGAAAACCTCAATGTCTGCCTCACAATGAAGTGTGTATGATTATGTGAATGTACGTGTGCTCATGCCGTGTGAGTGTGTGTGTGTGTGCGTGCGTGCGTGCGTGTGTGTGTGTGTGTGTGTGTGTGTGTGGTGTGTGTTGGGGCTTGTGGTTGCATTAGAAGATCGCTGGGTTGGGTAAGGGAGTGTTGGAAAGCAGCAGAACTCTCCCGAGCTTGGATCTGAAGAGGTCTGGTGTTCTTCGCAAAGCCCACTGTGGGAGCAGACAACCCTTTGGCCTGCTGGTACCCCACTTCTTATTTCAAAAAGGGCAGTGAGCAGGAATGGGCATGGGGGGACGGAGATGAGGCAGCCTTTGCCGGTTTCCTTTGGGGGCTCAGTAGGTGTGCGCTGAGCCCCTTCTCTGAGGCGAGAGCCGAAGCTGGCACTGTCATCTGCTTTCAGTGAGATGATGTCTTTCCTCAGAGCTGTGGGTTGGAGGGAAGGCGGGGCAGGAAATGGAGTCTAGGGAAGAGGCGTAATTTCTACATGAGGAATATGAGGGAGCTGCGGTGATCTGGAGCCAGCCCAGAGCTGGACAGTTGGAGTGGGGAGTGTGTTCCTGATGCAGAGAAAGGCTGTAGAGGATGCCATCATCCTTGGTATGGGACTCTGTGTGTCTGTGCTACACAAACCATGGACTCTCCATGAGGACCAAAGAGGAAACTGTTTCTCAGGGTCCCAGAGGCTGGGAAGTCCAAGGAGAAAGAAGCCACCCCCTCCCTGTGTCTTCACATGTCCTTGGTGCGTGCATGGGAGAAGTTTTTTCCTATACGGTTACGAATCCCACCGTGAGGACTTGCCCTTATGACTCCAGTCACTCCCCCAAACCCCCCAATATTGGAGGTGAAGGCTTCAGAGTCTGAACTCTGAGAGGAGGGGTATGCCCAGGCTGTGGGTATCTGCAAGTCATGGGCAGCTGAACCTGGCTTGTCCCTGGGGATGAAAGCAGGCCTATGACAAACAGGGAGAAGCTTGTGCAGAGTGCTCCTGGATCCCATGACTGAATTTCTCACAAAGAACAACGCTTCCCTGGGGGTGGGGGGCACCGAGCACCATGGCTTAGAAGCATCTGAGAGGGTGGAGAGCTTCCTGTCTAGTGTGTGCGGGTATAAGAATTCAGGGAGATGCCCCCAGGCTTGTTCCTTTAATATGCTGTCTGGGTTCACTGTATAGGGCGGTCATATCTTTGTGTACAGAAAGGCTTTTCTTTCTAGTTTCCAATGGTGTGGTCAGAACGGTGCTTTTGGGTGGACAGAGCCCCCCAGTGCTCGGGATACACAGGACAGTCTAGTATCAGTTTCTGGGTAATAGGAGTGTCAGGGAAGGGGGCTACTCTAGAAATGTTGAGTTGACTGAGCCCTGGGCACAGAGGGCAATGGAAGCTGTGACACACAGACAGCAGAGAGTGGATTTACTGTCCCCATGGTGACACTAGGTGGATCCAATCTCTCCCTCTGGTTTCTTCCTGGAAGTAGTAGCCCTGGACAAGCCCAGCTCCAAGAGACAAACTCCAGCTTCTTGTAGGTGGGGCGCAGGTGTGGAAGGCTCACCTCAGAGACATGCCCAGAAATCTTAAGAAGAAATTTCACTGAAGAATGAAAACAGTCTTGCTCTTGAAGGGCCTTCAGACTTTGAAAACTGCCTCCCTGCACCAAGGGACCTTGGAACTACTATTTTCTGGTCACAAGGCCCTGGTATGTGCATATATACTCAGAGGTCAAGGTTTTCTGCACCTGTCTTACTTAAGATGATTCTGTAGCTGCAGCAAGGTCTTCTGATGCTGTGAGCAGAGGTACAGGCATCTGCCTCGCAGCTGCCTTCAAGTCCACAGGCAGCAGACAGATCTAGGCTGCCTGTGGCTGAGTCCCACCCTCAGCTCCTTACCACCTGCCTCTCCTCAGCTGCTCATGCCCTTCCTCACCACTAGCTCTGCTGTCTTGTTGGCCTTTGTTCTCACCTGTAACCTGTGGTGTCCCCCTGTAGCCCTCTGAAGAGGTTTCATTGCCTACTGCTGCTCCAAGTTGCCCTCCACCCAGAGAAACTCATGACTTTTACACATCTAAAGTAAACCCCCAACTCCACCAGAACTCAGACTTCCAGACTGTGGCTGCTCCCACTCACCCTGTGCTGTCAGAATATCTTCCTGGTCTCACTCTTAGGGCTCAGGTTTGGGGGCAGGCACTGGGCGGAGCCTGGGAATCCAAGTCTTCAGGAGCACTGTGCTCAGGCTAGGGGGCTCCTGGCTTTCATTTCTATAACAGAATACCTGACAAAAGCAACTTGGGGGAGGCAGGGTTTACTCTGGCTTACAGTTCAGAGAATATATTCTGTCATGCCATGAAACCATGGCAGCTGAAGTGACTGGGTCTGTGTGGTGGTTTCTACTTCAGTGCACCCTGTTGGGACTGATCCAGCTCACAGTCCTCAAGCCCTGCCTGTGCTCCTTCCTGCTATTCCTAAGTTCCACAAATTTCTAAGAGAATGCCACTAGCTGGGGACCGAGTGTTAAAGCCATGACACTGGGCCACCTGCTCACTGGTCAGCGGATTTGCTGGAAGTAGGTGTGCCTCATGTCTACAGTCAGAATGCAATGGCAAAACTCATGGCTCAGAAGTAGCCACCTGCGCCCTGCACCTCAGGCTGTGGCTGCAATCTCTTGTCCTCTCCTATTCTTTCCTCTCATATTGATCTGGGTTTTCCTGTCCTTAGAGATGTCTCCTTCCTTTCATCTCTTTTTTGCTGGCCCTCTGTTGTCTGCCATGCTTCCTCAGCCTGGGTGATCCATGTGTGAGGGTCTGTTCCCCTAGGTCATCCCTCTCACCCCACCTGCCCAAGACAGCTTGTCTGCCCCTGGAAAAGGTTTGCACCCGGATGAAGGATCCTTTGGAGCTGGGAACTGATTCCCAGAAAAGAGTCTTCAACATATTATAGTGTAGGAGCCCTGCATTCAGTGTGAGAAGAGGGAAGGGTCCTAGCCATCTTTGCTTGGTACCCCCTGAAGCCTTAGGAAGACACTCTCATGGTAGGAAGAATCTGAAAGTGATCACCAAGATTTGTGCTGCCTGGTGGACACACACATTCTCTGGGCTACTCAGATACTAAACTAGACAACTCTAAGATACTGTGCAGATATCACTGAGGATCTGAATTGGCTGACTTTCAGAAAAGATCATGGTCCTGGATGGGGTGAAGCTACTCAATTCAGTGCTTAACATAGCCCGGTGTCCTCCTTGCAAGAGACAACCGAAGCCTGAGTGGGGCTCAGAGTTTGTAAGGGCCCATGGGAGGGCACATGAGGCAAGACTAAGAGGCACCTAAGGAACTCGTTCCTAGATGGCAGAGAGAGGATGGGGGACCTTGGTTGTGTGTCCCAAAGAATCTGAGTTTGAGAACAGTATACATTTTCAGAAGGACCCCAGATGAATGCAGCCTAGCAGGCTCCTGGGTAGCAATCTTGTGAATGCCCTACTAAGTTTGTAGTTCTGGTCTTCAGAGACCAAGAGAGACTAGGTGGGTGGTGCTGGAGGGTGCTTGGTCTGTTACACAGAAGAGATGCCCATGGCAGCCCTCACCTGCCAAGCCAGCTTCTGTTCTCTTTTATGACCTCCATGTTCTGCTACCACCAGGATCATGAATTACACCAAGAACTATGTGTTTGGTAAGAAAAGTAGGCCGTGCCTACAAAATGATCCAGTTTCAGCTAGAACAATGAAACACTGATATGTTGACTGTTTCCGCCATTTCCTCCCTCCACGCCTCTCTTCAGCTCTCACGTCTTCCCTCCACGCCTCTCTTCAGCCCTCACGTCCTCCTCTATCCCTTTCTGCCTCCCCATCCCTTCCTTATTCCCTTCCTTCTCACTCCCATTATTCATACCTGCCTTCCTCTTTTAATTTTGTGTTTCTGAATTTCCACGTTCCCACACCGAACACAGTTGACTTGTCCTAGTTAACTTTAGCTGTCAATTTAACACAAATTAGAGTCATCTGAGAAGGGATTCTCAACTGAGGAATTGCCTAGATCAGATCCACCTGAGGGCATTGTCTTGATTATTAACCAATGCAAGACGGTTCAGCCCACAGTGGGTGGCACCATTCCCTGAGTGGGTAGCCCTGAACTGCATCAGACAGCTAGCTAAGTGAGCTTGTGTACCAGCAAGCAGCACCCTCCCCTGGTTGTTATCTATTTTTTTTTTTTTTGGCTGTGGATGAGTTCCTGGGTCAGAGGTAACGCTGTGTGATATATTTACACAGGCTTCCCCCTCAGAGCCTACTTGTGTTCTTGTCCTGAATTCTATCTGGTGGAGTGTGAACTGGAAGGGTGAGCCACACACACCTGCCCTTCCCCTAAGTTGCTTTGGTCATGGTGTTTGTCACAGTGACACAAGGAAGCACAGTGCAAAGATGACAAAGACCTAGAAAAATAGCAATGGGCAAGAGTCTGCCTTTGCTGACCAAGCTGCATAAGTGTGGATACCATAAGCCTTGTGGGAAGTGTCCTTGTCCTAGAGGGCTGCTCAAACATGGAAAGAGTAAAGACTGGTAGGGAAGCTACTTTTGGTACAAGCTCAGAGAAAGCGGGTTAGTTTCTAAAAGTGAGGCCACGCACACATTCACTCCAGTTCCATTTCTGTGGGTAGAAGATTCCAGGGTGGCTCTGAAAAGAACTGCCTGCATAAAGGTGCAAGCATGGGGTGCTCCTCCCACCTCACAAACTCAAGCACACACAGGATGAGCTCACTGGGCATCACCACTATGCTGACCTTAGTGTTGTTGTGACCTGGTGATCAGCATGATCTGACCCACGTACACTCCTTGGGTTTTCTTCCCAGCCTAGGATTAAGCTGAACTCTAACCCAGGATGTCAAATTCAGTTGTTAGGAAAGAAGCTCTCTAGGTCTGAGGTCTTTCGTATGTCATGTAAGATGTCTGATGTGTTGTGGCCACACAACTATCCTGAAGCCTCATAGTTTCCCCTTGAAAGTCCCATTAGTGTCTCTGTAAGTAACATATAGCTTCATGAAGTAACCTGGCACCGAAAGAAATAATTCAAGATGACAAAATTACTGTAACATTTCACATCCTCTTAGCGACGGAGGACATGAGAAGGAACGTGGGTGTGAGTTTTCCTCCTCTGTCCCTATTTTGTAGCTGGAAAATGTGATACACAAAGAGATTAGACCACTTACCCAGCAGAGCCCTGGATCTGCCAAAGCTCTTTCTGTGGGATGTATAACACTGTAGCCTCCAGTTTCTCAGGCCTCTAGAAGGGAGTATGCTTATAGCCAACAGCATAGAGTCTTGGATTTTGAAAATTTGTGTGTCTCCATCTGTCTATATATAGAAGCCTGGGCTTCTATGTGCGTGTGCGTGTGTGTGCGCATGCATGCGAGTGTGTGTATGTTGAGGCCAAAGGTCAACCTCAGATGTCTCTCACTGGCATCTGAGATTCATCAATTAGATTACACTGGCTGCCAGTGAGACTCTGGGATCTACTCACATTGATCTCCCCAGTGCTGGGATTTCGAGCATTCATTATCACACCTGGCTTTTGTGTACCTACTGGGGTCATTCAGTCCTCAAAGTTTGTGTGGCAAGCATTTTAGTAACTAAGCTTGCTAAAGCAAACAATACCAACACAGCACTGCCAGAAACCGACGACCTGGACTTTTCCAGCTTCTGCACGCCTCAGAGAAGAAAGCATCATCCACTGTTCCACTCGACACACCAGTTTATTCCCATTCCTCACTGGAACAAGTGTTTACACTGGTGTAAGCTATACCAGGTAACAAGACTCACACTCCTTCCCATGAGTGCCCCTGCCCCAGACTTCCATCTATGGTACCCAAGTGTGTTGACTTCACAAACGACTTTGCTGACCTGACAGAAGTGTCTACAGTCTGCCTACTTGGAAAATGGAGTCTGCTTTGGTCTTCCAAAGAACATGATTTTGACTTCTCTCTAGGAATTCTGTTGAAGTCCTAACACCTTGGGCAAAAGAGACTTAACAGATACAACTACATCTCTGCCCCCAACCCCCGTCTCAGATTGAGTGATCTAAACACCCGATTTATCCCGTTGATTTCTTGAGAGGACAGTGAATTGGGATACTTTTCCTTGATTTTCACCCCTTACACGGTGTTGTAACCTCTGAACCCAGCCTCTATGGGTCATTTAAATGAGAAATGTCTACCTTTGTCTGTCTCGGGTGTTTGAACACCTGGTTCCCAGTTTGGTGCTGTTTGGGGGGAGGTTGTAGAACCTTTGAGAGGCAGAGCCTTGCTGGAGGAAGTGATTCATCGGGCTTTGATGGCTTATAACCATTTATCATTTCCTGTTCGCTAAAGACGTGGTCTCTCAGCTTCTGGTCTAGTCCCCTGCTGCCGTGCCTCCCTCACCGTTACAGATGCTCCCACTGAGACCTGAAGCCCAAACGAAACCTTTCTCCTATCAGTTGCTTCTGGTCATGGTGCTTTATCCCAGCAACAAAGAGTAACAAATGCATCTGTCTTGGCAGTCTAGAACCCATTGTCATCAGGATTAACTAATCTCTCTTTGTAACCAGCTATGTCTGTTCCCCACAGTGCATGAGGAAGGACATGTCCCTAAAGACATGCTCGCCCGTGCTGCCAGTCCGTGACTATGGCTCTGAGTCCATGATGCAGCAGCTCCCCAGCCTCCTTCCCAGCAGGCCTGTCTGTCCCTGGAACCAGCACTCTGCACCTGGACGCCGGCCATGCGTAGTTCCTCTTGCTCATGGGGCACAGTGTGGGAGCTTTCCTTGGATAGGATCCATCCTCAGCTGGCTCCCTGAGCTCATGAGTGATCACCTGCTTTCAGCACTGCTGATGGCATGGAACCCGGACCATTTTTCTGTTGCTAGTTTACTGCTCTGGGCATGCTTAGGTGCCTCTCCTTTTTCATCTATCTCTGAGCTGCCTTCTAAACCTAATACCTCCTCTCAAGCCTGCCTCACTCATGGCTGCAGATAAAAAATCCTTTGTGTATTGTTTGGGCTGCTCCCGATTAAAGAAGTCACTTCTCAAAGATCTGCGCACTTGAGTACGATAGGAATACGTGACCCTGGCTTCTCCAGGAGAGGTAGACAATGGTCCTGGTTGCATATATCATGGCCCACCTCTCTCTCTCTCTCTCTCTCTCTCTCTCTCTCTCTCTCTCTCTCTCTCACACACACACACACACACACACACACAGACACACAGCTGAAGGTGAAATCTTCATCTCTTGTATGTGCTGAACCCTGCTTTGCTTTGACTTAGTCATAGTGACTTGATTCACTAATCTCTCCAGCTGGGAATATATATTATGTCGCCATTTGAAGGATTCTGGAGATATGAAGATGTTAGGAGATGCTTTAAGTTAAAATACATGTTATGCGATTATAATCTCTCCTTACTTCCCTGTAGGAGTGTCTGCCCTGATAAGGGCTCTATTCATTTTCCTTAATGCGGTGCACTATTCTTACTTACAGATATTGCCTTTAATTTAAAGAGTAATTTTTCAAGAGTAAAGAAAACCTGGGTGGGTTAATTCCCGGAGATTCATGGTTAACATAGCAAAAGCAGAGGAGGCTTGCTTCACCATAATCTGCAACTTGGAGGAATCAGACCAGTTAGATCTGCTGGACTGAAACCCCCACTCTTCCAGGCAGTGAACTCAGGAGACACACCCACAGCTGTGGAAGGCAGGCCCCCGTTCCATCCTTCGCTGGCTCTTCAGTGAGCAATGTTTGGAGACTTCACTGTGCAATGAGGCTTTGAGGGGCAGCCTGGCTCAGACTTCCTCATTCTGGAAGACTGTAGGAAAGACTGAGTGGAGAGCTCAAACTTCAGGGTACATCAAGCTCCCCAGAGGAGTGTGCAGACAGTGGCCCAGTGCTGGAGCTTCAGATCACTGTGTTGGGGTTAGCTGAGGACTTTGCATTGAAAGCCAGCTCTCTAGTGACTCTCTGGGCATAATTACTGAAGGAAAGTGACTTCTCTCATGTGGGTACTTCTTTCTGCCCACAGAGACACATCTGTGGTAATTCAGGAGAGCCTGAGAAGCACTGCCTTGTGGTCAATTCCCCTACAAGTGCTGATAAGAGTAGGGACCTCTCCAAGCAGAGACTTTACAATGAAGGAGTCCTCCTTCCAGTTGTGTATAATTTGACAGGAGTTCCTCATTATCTTCCTCTTGTCTTCTCTGTCTAGATCCTACCACGTTCTAGGCCTGGCCACTCTGGGAGAGATGACAAACGTTTAAGACACTTTTAGGAGTATGTGTGTCTTTGTTTGACTTTTCAGTGACTCTTGACTTTTATTTACTTGTGAGAACTTCAAGAAAGAGCTACAGGCTGCTGGAGAGGTGGTTCAGAGGCTGAGACCATGCACTGCTTGCCCAGAAGTCCTGGGTTCAGTTTTCAGAAGCCACAATGGGCAGCTCACAACTGCCTGTGACTCAGGCTCCGGGGGATCTGATGCTCTCTTCTGACCTGGGAACCTGCATTTTCACAAGTGCATACACTTAGCATGCACATAAATTAAAAAAAAGAAAAAGAAGCCAAACTGAAGGGCGTGCCCTTCTTTGTTACCATGGAGACTGCACTCTTTGAGAGAAGGGATGGCGGCCTATTATCATCATGCCTTGTTGAAGTGTGTCCTGCAGAGTTCCGCCCTCAGTGCTGGGGAGCCAGGAGGTAGGGCCTAAAGGAGGGATTTGCTGAGGATGCCTTTGTCCTCAGCGACTGATGCCAAGGTTGCTATTCTGAGTAGGTCATTCCTCTCCATGCTCTTGTCCTTGTGCTGTCTGTCTCTGCTTCCATGGTGGGTGAGGCAAAGTGGAGGCCCTCTTAGGTGCTTCTGCTGTGCCTTTGGTTGGTGTTTTATCACCACAACAGAAACCAACAAGGGCGTGCACACATCTGGATGCACATCCCACCCCAACAAGGGCGTGCACACATCTGGATGCACATCCCACCCTCACACGCAGCTCCACTGCCACCCCACTCACACACATGTGCAAATAAATAAAACATACAATCTACCAGGCGATATTTATTTTGGAATGGTAAGCTATTTAGAGTGGTCTAGATGAGTTCTTTAGCTCAGTTAAGTCCTCCATGGAAGGCATGTAGCCATGGCATTTACTATGTCATGCTGGATCCTGTTATGGACGGACTGTGGCTTTTTATGCTCTCAAGTGTAGTATGTGCATATATGGGTATGCATGTGGGTGCATGTGTATGTGTGTTTGTATGATTGTTCAAGTATGTGTGCATGTCCACATATGTGTGTGTGTGTGTACATGTGTGTGTGCCTGAGGTTGAAACCTTGAATCTTTATTGATTGCTGTTGATCCTATTTGTTGTATTAGGGTCTCTCAATTGAACCCAGAGCTCAGTAGTATGTCTAGTCTAATTAGCTAGCTTGCTCCAGGGAACTTTTGTCTCTGCCTTTTGAGTAAGTCCAGGTAAGCTGTCACACATGATGGTCCTCATGCCACTGAGCCATCTCCCCATTCCTTGTCTGTGACTTTGACATAAGAGTTTGGGGAGGAGAAACTATGTGAGAGAGATGGAAACATTGCAGTCACCACCTTGATTCTTCCAGCTCTGCCTCTCAGTCTTCTCCTTGTTTCTTGGCACTTCTCCCTCCCATGTTCTCCCTCAGCACTAACCCCGCCCCTTGCCTCAGCACTGACCCCGCCCCTTGCCTCAGCACTGACCCCGCCCCTTGCCTCAGCACTGACCCCGCCCCTTGCCTCTAGCTGGAAGATGGAGAACTCAGTCCCCAAGGGTACCTGCTCTCCTGGAGGCAGGCAGAGACTCTGAAATATCGCTTATAAAGTGAATGGTTTGTTTTCAGGAGAACATGGACTATTGTTAGGCAGGCTCAACCCAAGCTCACAGCGAGTGTCTAACCTATAGACAGCTCTGTGATACCAAACAAAACACAAATTACTAGTCAACAGTGAGCACCCAGTGTTGGGAGACAGCATCTAATTCTCTAGCATGCTTAGACACAGTGTGGGTGTAATTGTCAGGATTAGAAAGCCACTCCTGAGCAAGGGCTGTGAAGTGGGCTCTGCTTTGCATCTACTCCAGCAATTCAGCAAACACAAGTCAAATCATATGAATTTGCACCTCTTTTGTTAAGCATCCTCTACACCCACTCCAGAAGGCAAGAGATCCCAACTAATTTATTTTAAACAATACATCACCCAAGAGTGGCTTAAGGGTGCCACCAAATTCTAACCCGCACCCTAGAACCTTCATGTGATTGGGATATCCCATCTACTCTGCCCATCTTTTCTTATTTCTAACTCTACTACTTATATCTTTTTGGTGCCAAGCATCTATAATGGTATATATGCTGAAATTTCCCATGTGTGGTCTGTAGAAGTTTGTCCTGGGCAGAGTTAAGCTCTGATTTTTAGTTCTTCTTGCAGTTAGTTGTGGCTATAAAAGACAAGCAGAAGCAATGGCCCTTTCTCACTCTTGTTTGCTAGCTAGCATTAACACTTGGAAGAACACGGAATTCGTGTTTTAAAGTAATAGTGTTCATCCATTTTGGTCCCCAGGTAGCATCAGCAAAGTCTGATTACATGAGTAAGGAAAACCTTCTATTTTGCTAAATTGCTTTACTTGGGGATTTTCTGTTGTCGCAGTTATCCAATGATAGTGGTCCCTTTTCTCTATGGGAGATCTAATACAAGACACTTGGTAAGTACCTGAGACCACAGTATCAAATGTTGTATATGCTTTGTTGTTTACATGTACCAACAATAACATTTTCTTTATATATTATTGAGAAATTAACAACAATAATATGGTAAATAAAATAGAACAACACACTCCAGTAAAATTTGTGTGGATGCACGCTGTCCCAAAAGGTCCAGGACAGACCAGAGTAGCCGAAAGCCTAGAAAGCCTTTGGCTAAGGACCGTGAGTATGACATAGCACTCGCCTCATTGAGGACAAAGACACAGCAGTGTCTGCTGCTTAGAATATGCTTCCTTCATGCTGGGTGTTGCTCAGAGCTATGCACTGTAGGCTGGTCCCGCTGACAGTCCTGTGTGTGCGCCGTAGGCTGGTCCCCCTGACATCCAGTGGAGATGCTGGTTTCTATTTTCACTGAATAGATTGGAAAGCTAGAGCACAAAGTTGCTGCAACTAGTGTAACAGATTATTTCATTGTCTCTTAGTTATCCACCTGCTATGCCATTTTTCTCTTTAAATCTTATTTTAGACTGGGTCTCAACATGCAGCCCCAGACGTCCTGAAGCTCTTTAAACAAACCAAGCTGGCCTTGAACTCATAGATATCTACCTGCCTCTGCTTCCCAAGTGTTGGGATTAGAGGTGTGTGCGACCATCAGATGTTCTGCCCTGGAAGAAAATGAAGTCTCTGATATCATCATGCTGAATGTCTTGTGTTATCTCACTGTAGAGGAAAGCCACATTTCCATCTCATCAGCCACTGGCAACTGTGTGGCTTAGCTGACATTCTTCTTTCCCTTGCCTGGGAACAGAGCATTCCGGTCCAAACTGGTCCTTCAGCTTGGATCTCTGAATGAAGAAGACACAGGGGCAGAGCCTCTGCTAGCCAGCAAGGGAGGCTCAAGGGAGTAATGAGCCTTTGTTTACAGCTGCTATGAATCCCCTGAATCCATCGAGAAGGGACTAATACACTTATACCCCTATCTAAATACATTTATGAGACTCCAGAGCCAGGGCTCTTAACCAGGGAACAAATTACCTGTCAAGCAAGCTGCAACACACATAAGAATTCCTGCTGGATGACACCAAGGAAATAAAAACAAACAAACAAACAAACAAACCAGTTCTCATGTTGTACAGGGGGAAAGTAGATGCCTGTAAATTTAAGGAGAATAGAACCAAGATTTAACCTAAACCTGCAAATGTGTTTCTTGCACGGTGCCTTACTGCTCTCAGGTTGTCTCATGCAGCAGCTGCTGGGTGGGAATCTTTTCACTCACAGATGCGCCTGCCAATTCTTTTGTTAAGATTTTGATGCCAGAAATGATATCTCTGTGGCTAAGGATTGGACCCTGGGGAGGGGGTGGAAGAGACTTAGCTAACATTTATTCAGTAAAAGTATCACCATTTCATAGTTCATGGTCCCGGGGATCAAAGTTGAGTAGTGGAGAGACACAAACATAAGAGGAATGGGTTAAAGGTCTCAGCTCAACCTGGGTGCATCTGCCTAGAGGTGAACCAAGTCACCATTTGGATAAAATTCAGCATTAACTTTCTGTATTGCAATTAGGAAAGTTGATAGTCTTCCTGAATTTTGAGTAGTGTACCAATTCGAATGGCCATTTGAACACTGATCACTGAGTAAAGTAATTCTCTGAAGGTTAAAGTAACAGTTTATTAATAAGCAAATGCATATAATTGATTTGGGGTATGGCTGGATGGAGGCTATAGATTAGGACACATTTCAAGATATCAAAGGCAGTTAATATTGCCATTAATTAATGCTATTGAATGCTATCAAACAGATGCATATTTTAGGCAGTGTAAGGATGAACCTTGAGTCTCATTGCATGTTAACTGTGATCGACTTGACCCCTTCTGTAATGGAGCCTAGTTATTTTTAGAAGCAACTATTTGTCATTATTCAAATATATTTTATCCCAAATGGCTGCATGCTGTTTCGCTAGAGTCCCAAATACTTCAACTACTGTGAATGGAAACCACAGCTAACATGAAGCTTCTAATGGTTTGGAAGCCTTTGATACCTTCTCAGCATAACAGCCAATTCCCTCTTTCCTGTTAAGAGCAAATTTCATAGTTTGGTAAAACTCTAGGATGAATTACTTCTCTTTCGGCACTTACGTGACAATTATTACAAAGTGAGGAGATCACAGGTACCATCTCATTAAGTTCTAAATCTGAATTAATTACATTTAAACATCCGATTCCATCAGGCGTAAAATTCTCATGCAGCCTATTATAAATGTGATTTGGAAAGAATGATCGCTTTGGAGAAAAACAAGACCTGCCCCTCTCCGTGCTCCTTTCCCTCCTCTTCCTCGGCTCTTCTATGGCCTGCTCTCCTTTCAAGCCCACATGTTACTTCTGCTTTGATTGCACAAGGGTGAGTTTTTATTCTGCTCCGTTCAGAGCTTCCCTTTTTGCCAATATCCCATCAGCACTGAACCCTGGAAGGCAGACTCGTTTTCTATTTGTAAACATCGGGGGATGGTGCTAAGGTTCGATCAGGGTTTATTCACCTGTTTTAATAGCCAATGAGCCTTCCTGCTGTTTATTCTAACAAACAGCAGAGTAGAAAGGGTTTGCAAGAGAGAGAGAGAGGGAAAGAGAGAGCAAGAGAGGGAGAGAACAAAAGTGTTTGCTTAGCTCAGAGGAAACCATCCTTGTGAGTCCTACAGACACAGTAAGGACCTGGGTCATAGGCACATGTGGCGCTTGCTCGTGTTTCAGAGATATGAAAGTAAGGCATCCATGTAATTTTTGAAAAATGAAATTCAGAACTGCGTGCAGGAATGGATCTCATGAAGTTGCTCTCCTTAACTGATCTTATATGCAATGGGTAAACCGCTTAATCTGGAGTGTGCTGTTGACTACAGAAGGATATAATTGCAGTTTGTTCAATAATAAACCACCAGGAAGTAAGCAACTCAGAGTTTGGAAAATTAGTACCGAATCTATGAGCATGGAATCCGCTGTGACTAAAGGCTACTGGGCAAGAAACCAATTGATTATCACACAGAAGTCACTGGAACTGAGACAGAGCAGTTCCTTCCTCTTGCTTTCTATATGGCCTTCTCTTTTAAAGTTTGTGAGAGAATCTGAACTTTAAAACGCACAGGCAGGCCACTTTCTCTATCCAACAGCCTCTGCTGCTGCGTGCCTCCCATCTCCACTTTCCTTCTGTTGGTAACAGCAGATGGATCAAAGCCAGAGCACAGCTTGTTTAAGTCCCAAAATATTCTACACATCACTTCTATTTCAGATAGCAAGCCGTATAAATTAAAACATGGACAAACTTGTCAGCAGCCTTCAGGATCCGAAATTCAAAGGCCAGCATCATCCCTCACCCCTGCTCCCATGTTCAGAACACATAGCTCTATCTTCACCAGCTAGAGGTGAGTTAAAAATCTAGCAGCCACACACATACATATTGCTTTAACCACATCCCACAGACTCTGCATGCATTTTCGTTAGGAAGCATCAACACATCCATGGTGCTAGAAAGCCCAGTTGTATACCAAGTTACGTTGTGTTTGCCTTTATGAATAACAAGTCAGTACCAACTTAAGAGCTCACACACAGATGTGTCCTCAAGAGAGGATTTCCTCTACTTCCTAAACCTTGGTGATTCGGTACGAATTTAAACCATTACCCACTGCATCCGGATGCCACAGCTCAAGGCTTTTTACTTGACATGAGGTAGCCTGCACTATTTTTTCATCAGCCATAATCAGTGGGGGCCACGGCCTCTGAAGGGAAAAAGCAAAGCAGACCAACATCTAGCAAGGTAAGATGGAGTGGATCCTTGTACTCACCTGAATCAGCGTCCAGATGAACTTGAATACTAAGACTCTCCCCCTGCACTGGCTCTCCTTTGTTTATATTACTAGGAATGATTCCTTACACCTTACTATGTCTGCAGTTGTGGAAACCAGTTACCTTGCTCATAAGCTGACTAGAAGAGCTCACTACCGGCTTCTTAACTCTTGCTCCTCATGGTGCTGAGGATCCAGCCAAGTCTGGATGAAGGGCAAACTGTTTCTCTACCCTCTTGGATCTTAGGACTCTAGGCAAGAATTAGTTGGCTGGTCTCTTACTGGTCAGGATGCTATCATGGCACCTTTCCAAAATCTACCTCTAAAAGAAAGTTACAGAAGGGTATGAGAGGGGCAGTAGCCCATGGATGTTTTCTGTGAGTCAAACACTTGGTTCAAATGCAACTGTTTTCTTTGGGATCTCTCTCTCTCTCTCTCTCTCTCTCTCTCTCTCTCTGCTTGTGTGTGTGTGCCTGTGCAAGTGTTTCCTTTCCCTGAGGAGGGATCTTTTCTATGCTCTCAGGTCAGCTTTAGCCTTTTGCAGTTTCAGTGTTTATTTTGAGCAGTTACTCTGATGCACCATCATGCATGACATGGTTGATTTGCTAACTCCTGTATGCCACATAATTCCACGGATAATCTGACACCCGTATTCAGAACGAACAGGGACTTTTATAGAAAGAGATTGCCTTCCCAAGACCAGAAGATCTAGAGCTTGTTAGGGGCAGCCATCCTACCGGGGAGGTGAACCCGCTGTACCGTGCTCTGGCCTTGGTGCTGAAACTGGACCCTGCCCAGAATGGTGACTATGGACAAGAGAAACTTTGCCCTGTTGGAGGAGAGCCTAGCTGGGTCTAAGTGCCCTCTCGTGGATCACTCTTAGGGAGCTGGACCCAACTGATACCCTAGGATACTCATAGAGCACATGGTGGTCATATCTTTGCCTGGAGCCAAGAAAGTTTTGTCCAACGGTTTTTCCTGTCACTGGAGCTGCTATATCCCCTCCCACCTGGGTCGCCATGGAGACTCAGCTCCTTCCTTCTCCAGGCAAAATGGGCGAAGCTTAGTTAGCTCAGCCCTGATTGTAGCAAGCCCACTTTCTCGGACATTGTCCTTCTCCATTTTTTTTTTTTTTTCAGCAAAAGGAAGGTAGCCAGGGCGTAGTGCTTGCACGGAAGTGCATAGCTCTCAGTACTCGAGAGCTCCCCAGGACCCTGAGACTTTGGAGAAAGCATTTGGGAACACACTGAAGCTATAATGAATTGCCAACTCCCAGACACTGGAGGGTTTCCTCTCCCCCCCCCCCCCCCGCCTTGTGGGGGAAGTGGAGGTGGAGAAGGGATTCTTTGGAAAATTCTGCTATTCCCTTTCTGCTAAGCTCAGATTGTTTCTGTGACCTTTTCTATGAAGATCCACCCCCCCCCCCCGACTCTCTCCATACTGAACCCTGTATATATACCTGTGGATCCACCCAGGGCTTCTTTGGGCTTGGGGAATAAGAAAACCATTTCAGTTAAAAACTAACCCAAGCTTAAGGTCTTGATGCAAATGAGCACATACCCAGGAGAGAACCTAAGTCCGCAGACTCACCTAGCCCCTAAATGCCATAAACACTTCGTGTGACCCTGGTGTTTCCTGCTTTCAGTTAGTTTACTTGTGGGGACATCTTAGTCCTTGTCTTCCATCAGCACGGCACATCTCAGATTTACTGATGAAGACCATGTGAAGTCCTCTCCTGTCTCATGGCTCCTTTCACCCTTCTGCTCACTTTTCCTCCTTCGCATCCTCTCCTCTTTATGCCCAAACAGAACAAGGCTACCGCTTTCCACCAAGACAATGGGCTTTTCCTAACTCTCCCTGCCTACCCGCCAGCTGCCCCTGCCTGCGGGATCATCTGTGTGTTTGATCTTCACTAGAGGTGCTGGAGCGAGGTCCACAGTAACTGACCCATTCTCTCGCGCCCAGGGCAGGCAGACCCCTCCTCCCGCCACCCACCCAGGCGAGTTTTTAAGCTGCTAATGAAAACCCTATGAGACACATTTCCTTTTGGTTATGTAACCGAAGGCAGCTTTTCCTGCCTCTGGTGGACTTCAGCATCATGTCTCCGCTGAGTAGGGAATGCAAGCAGCCACAGTGGGGCTGGGGACCTGGGAGCCAGGACCCGAAGGCTCAGGGATCCTAGGACACGGAACATCTGGCTGGGATCCATGCCAGCTCCTCGCCTTCAGCAACTCAACGCACTGCTTACCTTGTGGTGGACAGGGTAGGGTCACTCCATCCTGATCGCCTCTCTTGGAACGGAGCAAGATTCAATAATTCACTTCACGGTGGATGGCGAGAGAAGAAAATACAAGAAGAGGAGGAAACAGACCAACTGGAAGCAGATGGTCCAATTTCACATTAGCCCCGGCAGGCTTTCGGGAGACTCCATTCTGCTGCTAGCGGTTGGTCCAGCTCCTGCTTCAGCTTCGCCGGTTCCCGCGGATCCCCACCCTCGGCCCGCCCAACCTCTCCAGCCAGGTGCTGCCGTCTGGTGACTGGCTCCCTCTGGCTGGAGGGCTGGGCGCTGGGGCCACCGCGGGGCAGAGGAGTGCGCGTGTGGGCAGGGACGGAGCAGGGAGCCCGGCTGCGAGGAAACTGGGGGAAAGCCTTGAGTGGCAGGGGGAATAAATCCTCGTTTAGGAGCAAAGTGATAGATCTCGCAGGGAGACGTCATGAAAGCCGCAGATTCAACGAATGCTACTCGGTTCCAGCCCCACGGGCTGAGCCGCGCTGTCAGCGCACGAAGCGACGCG
>CM052713.1:79046407-79086389 GCA_028551405.1 Uromys caudimaculatus
TTTTTTTTTTTGATTTTCAAGACAGGGTTTCTCTGTGTAGCCCTGACTGTCCTGGAACTCACTCTGTAGACCAGGCTGGCCTCGAACTCAGAAATGCACCTGCCTCCGCCTCCCAAGTGCTGGGAGTAAAGGCGTGCACCACCACTGCCTGGCCTCTTGTTCTTTTTCATCTGCAGTGGACTGGGCCGCTGAAACGAGGGCCGCCACATGTCTCCAAAGTGAACAGAGAAATAGGGGTTTCTAGTGCTGGGAGTGGGGTGGTTTTTTGGGTCTTAGATGCTCAGGGACCCTCCAATCCCTCATGTCACTTAATAAGTCCTAAACTTGAGGATCAGTTTAGGCCTGCTTGTTATAGCTTCTCTTTTAGCTTTGATGAAAATTGAAGAGTGGGGTTTCTTCACCGCCATCCACCGGACTGAAATCCCTCTGGAGATCACATATAGCCAGCACAGCCCAAAGGGGCCTTAGCCAGCAAGATGAGCCTGAGGGGAGGGCCTGAAGTCCAGGGCGTTGCTGGCACAGATCTAAGACCAGGTCTAGTGCTGGGCTTAGTCTATCTATCCTACCCATCGCTCCAGGGACCTAGTGCCAGCTGCGGCCCCCACCCCTACTTTGGTTAAGCTTTTCTGAGCAGGTGAGCTTTCTGAGTATAATCCCAGTTGCCTGTAAACACACACCCCTCCGACAGCCACCTACTTTGGATTTAACCTGCTTCGTATGGTTCTTTAAGGGGACATCCCACAGTAATCCCGTAACAACATGACTTTCTTTTATGGTCATTTTGCAAGCAATATTTAATATCCAAAGCCTTCTCCCATCTAGCTTCCACCCAAATACAGACCTTTAACCCAAGGAGAAATAGTTTTGCAAGGAGAGTGTAAAAGTAACACACTATTGGCTGATGATTCTATAGTGGCCCGATTAATAACAGGCTATTCGGTTTACTTAGCAGCCCAAGTAAAGAGGTTTCTTGTTCCACAAAACACACAACTCAAGAAGGTGACCCTTTCTGATGAAGAGACTCATCAAGATCTGCTCTTAGCAGTGAATGATATTTTATTCTAAACTCGTGCTCTAAAAATACATTTAAAAGGTGTGCATGCCATGTCCGTGCACGTGTGTGTGTGTGTGTGTGTGTGTGTGTGTGTGTGTGTGTGTTTACCCACAGAATACAGAAGAAGGCATCAGATCACCCAAAGCTTGAGTTAAAGGGAGTTGTAAGCTGGCTAATGTGGGTGCTGGGAGTAGAATCTGGGTCCTCTATAAGAGCAACACAGACCCTTAAGCACTAAGTCAGTCCCTATTCATACCTTTTAATGACACAGGAATCTAGCCTCTCAGGAAGACTGTCTGCATTCTGAGACAATTTTGCTACAGAGAGGTGTTTACCTCAGCTTGCATCAACAGCTGGGTCCTCCTTACCACACAGGCTACCAGTTTGTATTTGTGGATGATTTTCCCTGAGGGGTTGTAATCTCAGTTGCTCATGTTTCAGCTTTCCTGTGGCATTCAGAGGCATTACTATGCACAACATGTGATCTTATGCTACATAAGGTCTGCCGGGCTTAGCAATTGTGTCAGAAATGAAGACAAAGCAAGGCCCTGGCAGAACAATGCCCTCGGGGCCTAGGGGTGTTAGCCCTAGTACATTAGGTCACTTCTCAGCACTACTGTGTAAAGAGTGCTTTATTTAACCCACAAAGCTGCTGTGGGCATGACTAGTATATCTCTCCATTGGAATTTCCAAAGTGTCTTTCTCACAGGGCACTAGATGAAATTAGACAGTGGAGATCTGTTCTGTCTCCATTCACCGCTCCCTCCCCAGAAACCTCCCAGCATGAAACAGCAGCTAGGGTTGTGTGGTCTACTGAGCTTCAGGAGTAGTGCACAAGTGTGCTTTGAATGGGGCAGGTCACATCGAATTGTCATGGGGTTCTGTGAGGCCATCTGAATCCATCCATTTCCTGAAGCTTGGACAGTGGTCTGCTTGAGAGTAACTGAAGAATCACCACCAGCACCAGGAAGTCAGGTCAGCTGTGCTCAGCGGCTGCAGGATGCTGCCCCTCAGAGCCCTCAGGGATCCACCTCTCAAACTCCTGAAGCACTTTGTGCCTGCTATGTCTGTAATGTCACATGCCTGTCCCACAGTGTCAAGTGCAGGCTAGGTAAGGGGCAAGGAGCTTTCCTCCTAGGGGTAGAGCTGTGCTTGAAGCTGACATTGGCCCTGGCTTTTATGATTAATTAATTATACAGATGATTCTGATCCATCCATATATCAAACCTTAATAGAGGCCTATTAGCCAGTAAAATCGACAGACTGAATGATCTCTGCGGGGCACCATTTGTTTTGGCCTATCCTTTTCTTCACCACTGACTGAGTCAATTTATAGCTCAGTCTATCTTCCTAGTGCATATGTAGACCAGCCTTGCCCTGAACTGGTGTGCAGGGGTTTTCTGGCTGCTTGGTCAGGGCTTGTTACTGACTTAAAACCTTGGGTTCCCATGGAAACACAGTTCTGCTCCTGACAACTCCCCTACAAGTAAAATCAACGCCCAAACTTAACTCCTAATAGTCAGAGGTGATCGATGAGCTTTACATTTTGATTGTGGTGATTAAAGAGCTTTAATTTATCCTAGGGCCTGGAGAGGTTGCTCAGTGGTTAAGGGCACTGAATACTCTTCCTGAAGACTAGGGTTTGATTCCTGGTACCCACACGGCAGTGTCGATAACTCTGGCTCCAGGGGACACAACACCCCCTTCTGGCTTTCTCAGGCATCAAATGATGCATAGACATATGTGCAGGCAAAACACCAAACACATAAAATAAAAATTTAAAAATATATTTCAAAGTTATTCTTTTCTACAGTTCTGCTTGCAAAGGACTGGATGAGTCCATTGGGTTTGTTAGGGGGACTAGTTGAGCTTCCCAGCCCTGTGCATGCACTGGAAGAGGCATTCTTAAGACACATTCCCAGGAGTAAATAAGGAAGGGTCTTCTGCTAAGTCATGTGGACCATCTGCCTACACTAGTTTAGGGCTCGCCTTTAGCATGTTCAATCCCAGTTGTTCAGTCGCCGCTCCTTATTCCCTCTGGCGCACTTTGAGTTTTCTACGCCGCTTCCTCGCGTCAGAACAATGCTCACGATCTTAGCTAATATTAAACTAGAATCATTTGTAAGTATTTTGACATGCGTTTTTTTTAGTTTAGTTCCACGACTTTGTAAATGAGTATAATCCAGAGACTCCTTTGATCGCCTCTGCCCCATAATGATGTGTTATTAGCTCACTCTTCAGCAGGTAGAGATCCTTTTTAATCATGCCGTTCCCCCAAGAATTCATTAAAGTACAATTAAAAAATTATAATAGCTTCAAATACATTTCAAAAAGACCACCAGGGGGTGGGGGTTAGATGAAAAGTTGTGTAAGGGAAGCTTATTCGTCTTCCCACACCTCTTAGGAGAGGTCGTTCCAATGAGCACAGCATTTCCAGGAAAGGAAAACTCGAGGAAGAAAATAAGCACATTGAATGTGTGAGTTTCTCTTTGTTAATCATTGATGAGATGATCCGATTCTTTGTGTTTCTTTTTCCCTGGCACCACGAACAACAAGGCTGAGTTAGAGAGAATGATGTCAAAATCTGCTCTCTGGGCCATCACAGAGCTCTGAGTCATCCCCACATAGGAAGCAACCACCCACAGAGGACCTTGTTTGCTCTCAGGAGAGGTGTTTGCCTGGGACCCCCAAGCTTCTGAGTCTCTTCAGGCATGTGCCCCCTGCCTGCTTTGCCTCCTTCAGTAAAGTCAACAAGATTCAGACACTTAAGCAGGCAGCCCCAGTTATCCAAAGGTGTGCCAAGTGATGGCCCTGGGTTGGAGTTTCCTGTATTGCGTATGAGACTCATACATGAAGCTAGCACACTGGATCTTCATTAGAGATATTCCTAAGGGAGATATATATATATATATATATATATATATATATATATATATATATATATATATATATATAGAGAGAGAGAGAGAGAGAGAGAGAGAGAGAGAGAGAGAGAGAGAGAGAGAGAGAGAGAGAGAGAGAGAGAGAGAGAGAGAGAGAGAAAGGAAGGCAAATAAAGGGATATTGGGCCTTTACCTTGACTGACAACATATAGAACTCTGGAACTAAAATAGTCTCCTGAGTTGCCCTGAATTAGACTGAAATGGCCTCTGCCAGTTGAGTTACTAGATGTGGGTCAGTGAGGCAAAGAAAGGACTTTGGTCCAGGTGGTCCTTCTTCATCTGACAGAATACTGATTGAAATGGTCTTCTAGAATCTAGGTCAGCAAGTCCTGCTTTGGAAGGAGTTCTGGCATGTCATGTCTACTGCAAGTGTGTGTCTGTCTCTGTGTGTGTGTGTGTGTGTGTGTGTGTGTGTGTGTGTGTGTGTGTGTGCACGTGCACATGGGTCAACATTACTGACTCCCAGTGTTACTGTGACTATTGTGTATGCTATGCATGTCTGCATATGTGTGTGCAGGGAACTAGAACAGTCCCCACACAGTAGGTGATGAAGTATGATGAAGTGGATGTTTAGGAGTGAGCTGAACACCTAAGACCAAGAATAGCTACCCAGCATAGAGGCGCTCTCATTCCTGTCTGGTCTATGTGCACTGGACCTGAGAGAGTGAACATTCTGTCCTAGGTGCGAGACCTCAGAAAGACAAAATTTCTAGGCTGAAGTAGTAAGTGATGTCCTGCTTGTCGGCTTTTTTAGCTAGCTCCTTCTTCATTCCAGAGTGCGTTATATTCTAGTTAATCTTAAGAACCACAGGTGAGAATGGAGGGTTGTCTGGGACGGTCTGAGGTTACCCAGGAAGATGTTCTGCAATCAGTCTGGTGTACAGTAGCCCAGTAAATTCCATCTGCCCATAACAAGCTTGTCATGTGACCCAGAAATGATAACTATGTGTTTTCAAAGAGCTCAAGAAGTGTATGGGCTCAGTTTCAAGTCTGGTGAGATTTCAATGTAGTCTCACTCTTTCCCCCTTGGTAAAATTGGAGGGAACTTCTTGCTAACTCTGATTGGTTAGCAAGCTTGACTTCAGAATCAAATACCATGATAGAAGGATGCTGTGCCCACAACAGGTAGCTCACAGCCACCTGAAATTCTGGCTCTAAGGGATCTGATGCATGCACATGTCCCCGTGGCATCTCTTAGTGGTGTCCCCTGAACTTTGGAGGGGGGTAATAGAAGTCCCATTTGGGTCAAATACTCCATGTCATTGGGGTAATAGTATCTTGTATCAGTATTTATTTATAACAAAATCACAACAAACACAATAGCTTTAAAAAAAATATCCATTTGTGTTTAGCGCATAGCTGAAGAGTCAGAAGTCTAACAATTCATACCTGAGTTCTCTACTTAGGAGATCCACACTAAGATTAGCATGCCAGACAGTAGGTTCTTGTCTGTACTTCTGGGGAAAGAAGTTTATTTTCATTGCTGGTAGAATTCAATTGCCTGCCTTTGTATAACTGAGGTCCCTGTGGTCCTACAATGGCGGGTGTTCCCGAAACCCCATCTATATCCATCACTGTATGGACTCCCCATCCGTGAGCCAGGGGTGATACACTGAACCTTCCTCATGGTTCATTTCTCTAACTTCCCCTTCTGAACCAGCAAGAACTCTCCTCATGTAGCAGGCTTATGTGGTTAGGCGAGGTCCACCCAGGTCATTTATTTATTTCATGGTCAACTGACTTTGAAACTGAAATCCAGCCTGAAAAATCCCTTCACAGCAGTGTCTAGAGTAATGCTTGACTTGAGAACAAAATAGAAGTGTTATTTGATATTGAATCTAATAACAGATTCAGTGTCATAAATATTGGGGCATCTTATAATTCTGCCTACCACATTACTATCTAAGGGCATTTCGTTTTTGAGACAGGGTCTCATATATCTCAGCTGGCCTCAACTCCATATGTAGTCAAGGATGACCTTGATTTTGGGTCCTCCTGCCTTCTCATCAGGAATGCTGGGATTATCAGCGTACACTCTGATGTCTGTTGAATGATAGCAGAGAGATGATCAATGTGTTGAAAGTGAGGTTTGGGTGAGAATCTAAGAAACATGTCATGACTGATGGAGCAACAGGCCTGTAATGACTGCATCTTCCTCCTGACCCTCAGCAAATCTAATTCCACCAAGGCCAGAGGCAATTAGAATTAACACAAGCTATTTCATTTACGTGGGCTTTCCGGCATGGACTGTGGCTCCCAGCTGGATGTCATCACATGATTTCATAGCCTTATTCTTCACATCTGTAGCTGGTCCTATGATTTGGAGAGGAGAGGGGCATCTTGCAGGTGCTCTTCACTACACAAGCCAGTGCATAGACCTGACAATAGGAGCTGTTTGGTTGCTTAACAAATTGAAAATTTGTCATGCATATTAACTTGGTAGACAGAAAACAATGAATTCTAGTAGAACAATGTGGGGGATGCTGAAGGTTTGGACGTGTCAGGTTCACGCAGTGACAGAAGCAACTAGATCCTTCTTTGATCGTGATAGGTTAGTTTTTAAACAGGTTCGTTGTTAACCAACAATACAGCTCTGCTTTGTTAGTCGTTATACCAAGGAACACAGAGGAGTGTGGTACCCACGATTTTTTAAAACTTAGCTTAAGATTTTCGTTTTCTGTATATGGGTGTGTTTTGTGTGCAGGTATGTCTGTGCAGCATGTGCATGCTGCCCAGAAGAGGATGTTAGATCCCTGGAGCTGGAGTTACAGCCGGTTACAAGCTGACATTTAGGCACTGAGGATCAACGCTGGGTCCTCTGAAAGAGCAGCCTGTGCTCCTAACCACTGACAATCTCTCCAGCCCCAATCCCAGCTTCTTTCTGGGACTGCTCCTCCTCAGAGTTAAGAGGCTACAGGGCATTTGAACCACAGGCTTTGTCTGATACAACAAGGTAAGTAAATTTCTGCTATTGAGATGATTTTAGAGCGTGCTTACTTTAAGGAAACTGAAGAAGAAGAGCAGCTCCCATCTCTGGACCTCTGTGTACAAGCCAGAGAAAACGTTATATAAATGGCTGGAGGTGAAGGGCTTTGCAGCCCCAGGCTGACATCATTACTAGGAATTTGCGGATCACCAGTTTGCAATGGTTCAGGACCCAGGACAGAGGCAGAGGCGCGGTTGTATGCCTTCCTGCTGGACTTCAGACACCAGACTGCCTGTCATTCACACACAGGTACAGGCACTCCACCTCGTAGAGGAAGCATAAAATTATCTCATGGTGTTTTTATTTCTCTTCTGATGTGTGCTTTTGTCTTTAGACACCGACTTTACAGTCAGGGTCATGTAATTGGATTTGAAGGCACGTTTGCTACACATCAGTGAGTTTACAGGAATGGAGAATTCTACTTGATCTTGCCATTTCCTGGAACGGGAACAAATCATGCACCTCTTTTACCTTTAATGATACATTCTGAGAACAGCAAAGATGTAGTGCTATTAATTAGAACTGCTGAAACATTCAGAGTGCTTCAGAGCGAAAATACTCTCAGAGACTGTGTCTTTACGTAGTTCTGTTTGCTAGGGATTTAAAAACAAGCTACAAAAACAAACCAAAACAAAATCCTGTACACACTAAGATATAAGAAAACCCTATGTCTCCCTCATGTGCTCCATCTCACTCTACTGAGCAGCCATTGCAGGTGGGATCTGGATTCTGTCATGCTACACTGTTTACTGCGTTAGGAAGAAAGGTTGTTTCCTTCTCTGGGATTCCGACTACAGAGAACAAAGACCCTTGGATGAGGATTCAACTAACAGCAGAGTGATGCCTGTGTCTGTGTCACGCATGAAGGGGGTGTCTCATGCGCAAATGGGGTGAAGCCAGTCTTGGTCTGCAAAGCTGCCTTAATGACTTCTAGAGGGAATGCCTCCCGTGTCCATTTTCTCCCTCACTGTGTAATTTGGTGTGATCCTTGAGAACTCAGGGAAAGGTGTGTGTGGATGGGTGACGATCTGCCGAATAGCTAACATCAAAGGCAAAAGCAGGTGTTTCTGCATCTGGAACTGTACAGTCCCACCCACTGCAAGCTGTCCTCTGACTTCCAAATGCACCATGGTGTGCACACATACTTGCACATAACACACACACACACACACACACACACACACGCACGCACGCACGCGCACACGCGCGCGCACATGTACACATGCACACAAACATGCACACGCACACACACACATCACATGCACATGCACACATGCACACAGGAAACAAAATGTAAAAAAAATTAATTCAAATATTAGTATTATTAGTCTATAGCTATATCACTGTGAACACACCTGATCTCATCAAATATTAGCATCACACTGTGGTGGTTTGAATGAAAATGGCACTTATTAACCCTGTCTTGAAAAAACCAAAAAAAAAAAAAAAAAAAAAATGGCACTTATTGGCCCATAGGGAGCGGGACTACTAGGAAGTGTGGCCTTGTTAGAGGAGGTGTGGCCTTGCTGGAGGAGGTGTGGCCCTGTTGGAAGAGGTGTGGCCTTGTTGAAGGAGGTGTGGCCTTGCTGGAGGAGGTGTGGTCTTGTTGGAGGAGGTGTGGCCTTGTTGGAGGAGGTGTGGCCTTGCTGGAGGAGGTGTGGCCCTGTTGAAAGAGGTGTGGCCTTGTTGGAGGAGGTGTGGCCTTGCTGGAGAAGGTGTGGCCTTGTTGGAAGAGGTGTGGTCTTGCTGGAGGAGGTGTGGCCTTATTGGAGGAGGTGTGGCCTTGTTGGGGTACTGGCCCTGTTGTCAGATGTGAGTCCTGGGCTTTGAGGTTTTAGAAGCTCAAGCCAGGCCCAGTTTCATCCTCTCTTCCGGCTGCCTGCTGATCTAGAGGTAGAACTCCGAGCTCTTTCTCCCATACCGTATCTGCATGCATGCCACTGTTTCCTACCGTGATGATAATGGACTAAACCTCTGAAACTGTAAGTCTGATCCAATTAAATGTTTTCCTTTATAAGAGTTGCTCTTCACAGTATTAGAAACCCTGACTAAGACACATACTTTGAATGCTGTCAATAAAATTCAGTGTGAATTTGCTTTCTCTCTTGTATAAGAACTAATACAATATTTTAGATTTTTGCCTATTCACTCAATACTTCAATGTAGTCATTTTCCAATCCAGAAGATAGTCAAGTTAGCTGGCATAAATATAATATGTGTATATACAGTATGCTAAGAAATTAGAATAAATGTTTTAACACATCAGTACTGTCTTTATTAAGCTGTCGATTCAGTGCAAAGCCCAAGGATACTTTGAGCAGAAACTTTTTTAGCAAGTGAGCAGTTGAAAAGTCAAAGGCTAGAGCATCAAAACAACACAGAGAAAGAGACCACGGAGTGCACACACACTGGATTTAAACACTCACCGAAAAGCTTCAGCAGTGAGCATGATGCACAAAATTGTGTTAAAATGCTGTGCGCATCAGGAAGGAGCAAAACAAAATCCCAAAGTTTGCAACATAGTTCTGGCAATTTAATTTTGACAAATATGCAAAGGCAAATGAACGGAGAAATTAGAGTCCTGCAGAAAGTCCTGTGGAGACTGAAGAGCCACCTACAGATGGATGGGCCTAAGCCACATCTTCTCCAGCATACACAGTCAGCTCAGAGTGTATCATAGCCTCTACTATGGCACACGAAGCCATTAGCTTTTATAGGGGCACATCGAGAAAAACCTTCATGACTTTTGTCAGTTTTTTTTAAACCTTTAAATATGATATGAAAATGTGGCTCATAAAATGATTAATCAATTTAATTAATTAAAGTTAAAAGCTTTTGCTCTTTGAAACACACTTTTAATAGAGTAAAGAGACAATCCATAGGCAGGGAAAAATCTTGATATATGAACAGAATCTATCAAGAAATATATATAAAATTAATATTGTATAATGTAATAGATGCATGTATATGCATATGTATTGTATATACATATGTATATAGTTAGATATACATGTATATACAATCATATACATATATAACATATTATATATGTATATATAATAAAAATATATTTATATTTGAATTCACATGCATGATAAACTTTTAGCAATACTTTCTACTGAGGAGGTAGAGACAGCTGACTCTGGTTCACTGGCTACCCAGTCTACCTTATTTGGTAAGTCCATTTTAGTTAAAAACCTTGTCTCAAGAAACAGAGTGGACAGTCCTGCGAAATGACACCTGATGTTCTCCTCTGTCTTTTATACACACATGTGCACATATGCACACACAGCCCACACATGTTTATATATATATACACACAGAGAGAGAGAGAGAGAGAGAGAAACAGACAGAGAGACAGAGACAGAGAGAGGGAGGGAGGGAGGGAGAGAGAGCATTCACACCACTGGATAATTGTCAATAAAGCGCGGCAGTGCACAAGGTTCTACAATCTTATGACGACAAGGTGGAGTGTCCAATAGTCCATACCCCGTGAGAGCATCAAGCCCCGAAAGGCTGCCTATGCTGGCCCCCTGGATTCTCACAGGTGTGACGCAGAGGGAGAACCAGGATCAGAGATTTGCAGCGATGAAATGCTGGAGAGCTGGGTTTGGACAGGCCTGCGCTGCATGTTGATTTTGGCAACAGATCCAGGACTGTTTGTATCTTTCAAATGTAGAACTACACAAGGGAAAGGGATCATTTTTAATTTATGTAAATCATACCTTAGAAAATGTGGCTTAAAATAAACTAAGGCAAAATGAATACATTTCCAGATGAAGAATACTGGAGTAATTCCTTGGAGGTGCACCTGTGCTCCACTGCTGACAGATGACTCCGTACGGTGACTCAGAGCTGCAGGAGGGAGTCCTGGGCCTGGGGCTCACAAGGATGTCTCTGCCCACTCACTTTATTTTTGTAATTAGTTTGTAAGCCGTGTAACTGTAATATGATGTTAGTACTGCTCATGTGTATCACACATGAGCATACAGTGTGTGCTGGTGACTCTGCAAGGAGCAATGCTTCCACATCTCACACGAAGGAACCCGGGTTGAAAAATGTGTATTCTGATCGAATGAAAGGGAGAAGAAGGCAAAGATAAAACTAAGACGCTGGTTGGAAAAAATTAAGTGGATACTAAGAATACTTAACACAAAAGGGAGTGGTTTAAAAAGAAGGAAGAGGGGAGAAGAGAAAGGAGAAGATCACAAAAGGAGAATTTCCAGGCCTAGATCCACTCAACATGAACAACCATATTAAATGTGAATGCGCTGAGTACTCTGTCATAAAACCAATCATTGTCCTAGTGGGTGGGACATCAAGGACGAAGTTTGTGTTTCTTACGAAAGATATACTTTAAATACACGTGGATAAGTTGGTTGAACGTAAAAGGATAGAGAAAAGTATGCCACATAAACAGAAATATCAGAGGCCTGGAAGGTTACACTAGAAGCACACAGAAAAGACCTGCTTATGAAGAACACTGTGGAGACAAGCTGGGGCGTTGTGTCCTGGTGCAAGGACAGACATAAGCAGACTGTTTGGTCTGGCCCCAGTCTTTTGTCTTTCTATATAAGATTTTTTTTCACCAGAATCATGCTAGAAATTGTGTTGGATTCATAGACTGCTTTCATAGAGTGGCCATTTTCTCAATATTATTTCCGTGGGCATTGGGGGAGGGGTTTTTCCACCTTCTGGCATCTTCTTTGGTTTATTTTTTAAAAGCATCTTCAGGCTTTCACTATACAAATCTCTCACTTCCCAGCCTTATTTCAAGATATTTTTAGGCTATTGTGAATGATAGTGTCTTAGTCAGGGTTTCTATTCCTGCACAAAACGTCATGACCAAGAAGCAAGTTGGGGAGGAAAGGGTTTATTCAGCTTACACTTCCACATTGCTGTTCATCACCAAAGGAAGTCAGGACTGGAACTCAAGTAGGTCAGGGATCAGGAGCTGATGCAGAGGACATGGTGGGATGTTTCTTACTGGTTTGCTCGCTTCTCCTGGCTTGCTCAGCTGGTTTATAGAGCCCAAGACTACCAGCCCATAGATGGTACTACCCACAAGGGGCCCTCCCCCCTTGATCACTAATTGAGAAAATGCCTTACAGCTGGATCTCATGGAGGCATTTTCTGAACTGAAAATCCTTTCTCTGTGATAACTCCAGCCTGTGTCAAGTTGACACAAAACCAGTTGACCACTTGTCAACTCTTGACACACAAATACATCACTATTAAGACTCAAACCTTACTTTCTTATTCATCTCCAAAATCTAAATAACTTTAAAAGTCCCACAGTCTTTGCAAATTCTTACATATTAAAATTTCAATCCCTTTAAAAATATACAATCTCTTACAATTCAAAGTCTTTTTACCATTAAAAGTTTCTTAACTGTGGGCTCCACTAAAATACCTTCTTTCAGGAGGGAAAATATATCAGGGCACAGTCACAATCAAAAGCAAAATCAAACTCCAACTGTCCAATGTCTGGGATCCACTCATGATCTTCTGGATTCCTTCAAGGGCTTGAGTCACTTCTCCAGCTCTGCCCTTTGTAGCACACACCTTGTCTTCTAGGCTCCAGATGCCTGTACTCCACTGCTGCTGCTGTTCTTGGTGGTCATCTCATGGTACTGGCATCTCCAAAACACTGCTGTCTTCTGCTGCAACTAGGCTTTACCAACAGCCTCTCATAAGCTCTCTTCATGATGCCAAGCCTCACCTCCTTTGCATGACCCCTTCAGTTCTGGGCCATCAATTGCAACTGAGGCTGCACCTTCACCGATGGCCTTCCATGGCCTTTCACAGTGCCCAGGCCTCAGCTGCTCTTCATGACTCCTTCATGCCTTCAAAACCAGTACCACCTGGGTGACTCTTACACATTACCAAGTCCAGCCACAGCACAAGGTACAACCCTGGATATCTCTGGAACGCAGCCTCTGTGCTCTCAGAAAACACTTCTCAGACAATTTCACCTCATTGATGCTGGTCTCTGCCCAATCACCACCAATTTCCCAGCTCCAGCTAACCAGCATCAGTAGTCCCAGTAATGGAATGGTTTTGCTTTAGTAGTTCTGGTATCTTATTAATCACAGCTGATCCTTCAGCCCCAGGTAACCAAAGCCACAGAATCTTCACAATCAAAATTACAATGGCCCTGATAAGAGTCTTTAATCTTCCCTCTGAAATTTCACAAGTCAGGCCTCCATCTTCTGCACTGTTCTCAACATTATCTTCCAAGCTCCTACATAACATTCCACAGGGTTCTTAACACTGGATGGCTCTTCTAGCCCAAAGTTCCAAAGTCCTTCCATAGTCCTCCCCAAAACATGGTCAGGTTGTCACAGGAATACCCTACTCCTGATACCAATTTGTCTTAGTCAGAGTTTCTATTCCTGCACAAAACATCATGACCAAGAATCAAGTTGGGGAGGAAAGGATTTATTGAGCTTACACTTCCATGCTGCTGTTCATCACCAGAGGACGCCAGGACTGGAACTCAAGCAGAGCAGGAAGCAGGACCTGATGCAGAGGCCATGGAGGGATGTTTCTCACTGGCTTGCTTGCTTCTCCTGGCTTGCTCAGCCTGCTTTCTTATAGAACCGAAGACTAGCAGCCCAGGGATGGTACCACCCACAAGGGGCCCTCCACCCTTGATCACTAATTGAGAAAATGCCTTACACCTGGATCTCATGGAGACATTTTCTCAACTGAAACTCCTTTCTCTGTGATAACTCCAGCTTGTGTCAAGTTGACACAAATCCAGCCAGTACAGATAGTTTCCCTGATTTCTTTGTCTGGATTTAAGACGGCTAACCATTTTTGCATGTTAATTTTATATCCTGCTTCTTTGATGAATGTGCTTATCATCTATAGGCGTTTTCTAGTGAAGTCTTTAGAGTCTCAAAGTCATGTCATCTGACAATAGAGATACTTTGCCTTCTTCATTTCCTGTTTTAATCTCCTTTGTCTGGTTCAGTTTTGTTATTGCTCTTGCTAAGGCTTGAGGTACTCTATTGAGGAGGAGCACATAGAGTTGGCGGCCATGTCTTGTTCCTTGTTTTATTATAAATTCTTTGAGTGCTTTCCTTTTTAGCCAGACATTAGGTGTGGGCCTGCTGCACATGGCTTTATTATAATAGTTGAGATATCTCCCTGTTTCCCTCGATTCTCCAGGAGTTGCCCCATGAGGGGATGTTAGATTTTTCAAAGGCCTTTTGATCACCTGTTTGTTTTTCCCTTGAGATTATTTATGAAGTGGATTACATCTGTTTATTTACATATGTTGAACACCACATCCCCAGACTGGATCATGCTGAATGTCTACATGTAGAAGAAAGAAGCTGGAACCTCATGTCTCACTTTCCACAAACCTCAACACTAAATGGATCAAAGACTTCAACCAAAGACCATCAACTTCGAATTTGGTAGAGAAGAAAGTGGGGAATTCCATTGAACTCATTGTCACAGGAAAGAACTTTCTGAATAGGATCACAGTAGCCCAGGAATTATGACCAACAATTGACAAACCATTCTAGAGAGGTTCTGTACAACAAAGGGCAGTGCCATCCAAGTAGAGAGGCAGCCTGTGGAATGGGGAAAAAGCCTTCTAAGGTATACATCTGACAGAAGGTTAGTATCTAAAA
Source organism: Uromys caudimaculatus (assembly GCA_028551405.1). Taxonomy (NCBI): domain Eukaryota; kingdom Metazoa; phylum Chordata; class Mammalia; order Rodentia; family Muridae; genus Uromys; species Uromys caudimaculatus. The sequence goes on from CM052713.1 coordinate 79,061,036, forward strand.
TATACAGAGTTGAAACAGCTAAGCATCAAGAAAACCCAGTTAAAAATGGGGCATGGAAGTAAATAGAGCATTCGCAAAAGAAGAAGTGGAAATGTGACCAGGGAAATGCAAACTAAAACCACTTTGAGATGTTTTTATTTTACCTCCTCAGAATGGGCAAGATCCAACCAAGCAGACAACCAACCCACCATGTGAACACACCAAAAAACATTTCTACCACCACCACCACCCAAACCCAAATGATGGCAAATGCTGCATGTTGGGGAAGGAGAATTCCTATTCGTTCTGGTAGGAATAGAAACCCAAGCAACCATGACAGAAAATGTGGCCATGGCTCAAAAAGCTAGACACAGGCTACCACATGATCCAGCAACGCCACTCTTGGACAGGTGCCCAAAGGGCTATACATTCTACCATTGAGATATCTGCTCATCCATGTTCATTCGTTCAGCCCTGATGACTTTTAAGGACAGCATATTGGAGCTGGAGAGATGGCTCAGCAGTTACATGCACTTGCGGTTCTTGCAGAGGACCTGAGTTCAGTTCCCAGTTCAGCTGAGCAGCTCACAGCCACCTGTAATTCCAGCTCCAGAGGATCTGACACCTTTGTCTGACCTCAGGTAGGTGTGTATAAATGCACATACATATACACACCTGTGCATAAAAATAAAATAAATCTTAAACAAATAACAGCATGCTGAGTGAAAACAACAAGCAAGACTTCATAGGATATAGTTCCATCCTGTGAAACCCAGAAGAGCTGAATGAGGGCATTGAGTTGTGTGAAGAAAGGACCTGGCTGCAGGGGGAACAGGGGAACGTGAATACTTAGGCCTTGATGAGTAAAATTTACACACCTGTACATACTTACCAAATCCACTAGTCACCTTTCTTATTGCTGTGACCAAATATCTGATGAAAGGTAGCTTGAGGGGAAGAATGCTTCATTTGCTTTTCAGGTTGAGGGACTTTTCCATCACGGCAGGAAAGGTGGATATCAGGATGCTTGCCACACCCACTTAAAGTTCTGTTTATTCAGGAGACCCTGTAGGGTATGTGTGGGTGTAGAGAGCTTTTAGGGCTGCTTTTAGAAACTTGGCAGGAATTTGACATTGAGCCAGGACAAGGAAGTAGGCTCGAGGTGAATACAGCCATTCCTATGTGTTCTTTGTATCTTGATGGGCCTTGTTAAGACTCTGAGTACAGTAATCGTGGGACTCTGTTTATGCTTTGTTTGTTCCTTAACTACTTTGTTTATGACTTAGGACTACCTTATTCTTTGAAGGTAGCTAGAATGATATAAAAGCAGACTGGAAAAAAATAAACCCACCTCAGCCTTAGAACTGGCTGGAGTCATGCTACAGTGTTGTCTAATTGTCTTGTTTTCTTTTTAATCCTCCCTCCCTCCCTCCCTCCCTGAAGAACCCGTTGACTGACTGAGCTGGCTAGGTCATGTGGGTGAAGAAGTCACTTTGTATAGTATTAGGTTTCACGATATCAGAGGGCAAGGGGCAACCTCTTACCTGTTCTTATCTGTGTCCACAGGACCAACAAACTTTACCTGATGGCTTATAAAATTCTCTCGCCTTTAGTTGTTCTGCATGGAGAAGGCCTCACAGAAAAACAAATGAGTGGAGACTGAGTGGAGGCGGCTCTAAGCTGCAGTAGGGATTTGTTGTGTTTAACAAACACACACGGGTGTGTTAGTTATAACGTTTGGGATCTTTCCTCATTACATGCAGGTACTGAGTCAGGTTCTGCCACCTGCAGGGAAAGGGCGATTTGCCCATCTCAGACTCAGCCTTGAAGTAGGAAGAAACCCACGAGTGAGTAGCAGGTTCATTATAGGATTCTAAGAGACTACTGTGGCACTTTCTAGAGCCCAACCCTCAATGTGAAAGTAAGCAGCCTCTGTACATCGGGCAGGAATCTCCCCAAGCTCCCACTTTGTGTATTTATTATAGACTCTTTGCTGACTTTTGCTTTACAGAATGCAAACAAACTTGATTAGACATTGTCTTACAGCAAATGGAAACATGAAGGCTTAAGAAAATACCCACTAACGCTGGAAAAAATAGCTGACTTAGAATAAAAATGACCTTTATTTCATGTGCTGTACTAAACCACCATGATCCACAAGGAAACCTTTAAATTATGTTTATTGTCTTTTTTTTTCTTAGAGAGAAGCAAATCACATAACATATTTGGATAATTTTTCATTACAATAGTTGGTTGTGTAGATCCATTTTAATACTGAAGAGAAGATCCCAGTAATAATTTGTATATCTCAAAGTGGCTGATCAAGGCAGAGGAGCTACTTCAGCAGGTTCTGCTCCTCCTAATGTGGTCTATGTTTCCTTTCATATCTGCCAGCACTCCACTGATTCTGGGGAACTTTTTGTTGTTGTTGGCAGTAAGTAGTGGGTGTTTTAGGGTCTTCTGAGGAACATGAAGGCTTTGACAAGAAGCTCATAGATAGTGATTGCTTCTCCCTACGTGGTTCAAGCCAGAGGAAGTCCTTTGCTAGGAAAACAGAAGGACTGATCAGTGTATCAGTGTGGAGTGGTCATCAGCGCCCGGTGGACAGACTCTGCTGAGGGTCTGTGTGGGAAACACTCTGTGGTCAGTCCTAAGCCCCCGAGTGACAAGCTGCAGACTGAGGTGCCTGGGTGTTGAGAAAGGCAGCAAACTATTCTATCTAGCTATACAGCAGCAAACTCGAGAGCACCCTGGGAGGTTGAGTGCCTGGGAGAAACTAGCTATGCAGATAATAGTAGCTTATCCTCCTGCTTTCTACCCCTACTGTGTGCGCACAGTAACTGGATCCTGGCATTCCTCTTACTTTTATGAAATTACATCTATTTGAGAAGAGCAGACACCAACCTGCACATGAGTTGGGTTCCAATCAGCCTGACAAGCACCCGGGTTGCCTATTCATTCTCAGATGCTGACCACCTCTTTCCACGGATAATTTAAGCCATAGATCTTACAAACAGACCCCGGTTCTGTTGCTGTAGCTAGGTGATTCTAGCAGTTGGTTTTTTGTTTGTTTTATCCCAGTTCACCTATTTATAGAATGAGGTTTGTGAGAGTACTCATAAATAGAACTGCTACGTGAGATTAGATGAGACAGGTTTTGGTATGTTCAGACACTTGGCCTCATGCACGCCACAGACACACACCCAGTGCATGATGGGAATCAGTTCTACTGTACTCTTCCTTCCTGGGGCACTGGCAGAGACTATCTGTTCACACAACATCCTCCTCTCTGCCATAGTCTCTCAAAGGCTCCCTGCTGTGGGCCGTTCTCTCTATTCAGACTGTGAGGGGTCTAGAGTGCACAATGGAAGTGTGCACTTGTGTAAAAACTGACATATCTGTCCCATCAACCAAATAAAGAACATGTGTGCCACCCTGTGTCCCTCCCATGCAGACAATGCCGACTGTGGTGCGTCACCTCAGACACATTTCATTCTCCAGAATATTATATAAACAGACAATGCATTGCATTCTCCTCTGCCATCCTACATAATAACCGTTGAGCTGACAGATGTTCTGCCTATCAGTAGTTCACCCCCCCCCAAGTCTGTTGTGTGCATATGGACATTTTGGTTTTCTCCCCATTGAGTGATGGGTCTAGGAAGTTCTGGACTGTTCTCTGTTTGGGGATAATATGGTGAGAATTGTGGCTTCTTTCGAAACCCAGTTATAGTATGTGAATGTTTTTTTAATCCCAGGCTGCTTCCCAGCCGGTGATTATAATTTACCTCATGGACTAGCAGGGGCAAGACTTTTGCCAGCTGCAGGTAGTTATATTCCGGGGACTCTGGAGAGGGTATGAATGGGAGAGCCCCCAGAGGGCCTTCGGCTGCCTGCTGCGGCCTGCAGCGGCTCCACCCGGTTGCTCCTGGTTGCTGTTGAGGTTTGTGAAGAAGTTGGGGATCTCCTGACAAGGAAGATTGGGCTTGCCCCAAGGAACTCAAAACACCTCTAATCAGCAGGAAGTAGTCTGGTTGGCTGAAAGAGGTCTTGCCCCCTTTCCCTCTAACTTTTCTTTTCTACCTAGTTTTGGGGGGTTGGAAGGGAGGTAGAGGTATAAGAACCCAATAAAATACCATAAAAATAGTACCTACAGGATAATCTAAAACAAACCTTTATGAACATTTGTGTGAACAAGCATTTTTATGCATGAAGTTTTTTCTTGGTCGAATGCCTAGACCTAGGGGACCTCTGGATCTTGAGGTTGATACAGATTTAGTGTTTTAGGAAATGACCAAACTGTTCCATGATGTCTATATTTTATGACCTCCCATCCCTGACAGCAGCGAAGAACTTCAGTCGCTGCCCATCTCTGACGGTGGTCATCTCTGCCAATGCTCGGTCTTTTTGGCTTTAGTTTCCTCGTGATAAGCACAACCATGTGTTGTAAGCTGTTTCTCGCGTGTTTATTTGCCATCTGGACACCTCTGATGAAGCAACTGAGTAATTCTCCACTTTTAGAAGTGTGCTTTTAAAAACGTTTTGGTTTTATGTGCACGTGTGCTTGCCTGCATGTGTGCCTGTGCACCATGTGCATGCCTCTTGCCTGCAGAGGTCAGATGAGGGTATCGTATCCCCTGGGACTGGAGTTAGAGATAGTTGTGAGCTGACATGTGGGTACTGGGAATCGAACTCAGATCTTTTGTAAGCCAAGGTTTTTAACTGCAGAGCCATTCATTTCTCCAGCTCCTAGAAGTATGCTTTTAAATCCTATTTATTTATTTATTTTTATTCATTATTCATTCATCATTTATTATTTATTTTAATTCGAGGCTTTAAGATAATGAGGCTTTTTTTTTTTTTTTTTACTCGTCTGCCAATCACCTTTGCCCTTTAAGAGTGGCTTTACTACAGGCTTAGGTCCACAGATGACCAGAAAGCACAGGTTTTTGTAAGCTCTTCATCCTCCCTGCTATCTTGTTTCCTAGGATCTCGTCTCAGCGTGGTACACAGTCTGTAGTTCACATTTCAGCTCCATCTGGTCCATTTCGTGGGTTTGGACAAATTGTGTAATATTCTCATACTGAATACTTGCATCACCTAAAAACCTGACGCTCGCCGCCTGTCCCTCTCCCAAGCCCCTTTTAGATCTTTATAGTTTTACCAGTTCAAGAATGTCATATGATGGAGTCCTGCAGAGGAGGCTTTTCTGACCAGCTTCCTCCGATTGGCTATACACACTCTCCATGGTTCCTGCATGACTTCTAGGGCCGGACAGGTCATGTCCTTCATCGACAAATTTCCCTTGAGTGAATTGTGGAGGCTTGTGTATCCGTCCACCATCTGAAGGATGGCTTGGCTTCTTCCAAGTGTTTTGACAATAACACTCAAATATCAGCGTGTGAACTTTTGTGTGGACAGAAAATGTCAGCTCCCAGATAAATATGAAGAAACACAACTGCTGGACTGTGTGTGAGTTGTGTAAGGACCCATAAATCAAAAAAAGTAAGTCAAAAACATAACCGTGTCCTGCCGATTCCCATGAAGCACCATTCCATCCTAACGGCCTCTTCCCAAGCAGGTGGCTTTGACCTGGTGACATCCGATTATCAGTCTCTCTCTTTATAATCTAGTTGTCTATATAGGAAATATTTCTCATATTTCAAGTCACAAATATTTATTTATTTTTATATTTTCCCTTAGGAGTTTTACATTACAGGTTTTATGAGCAGGTCTAAGATCCATGTTAGATTTTATTTTTTTTGTCACTGCTGTTGTTTTGTCTGTAGTAAAATGGATGGATCACAGTCTCTTTATTTTCTGTGTGGTCAGGAAATGGATGGTTCAGCACCATTTGATGAAAAGATTTCCCTTTAATCATTGGCTTGCCTCCAGACCTGTGTAAGCACATACATACATGATGCATTTACCCGTGATGTAATTCTGATGCCACCATTATAATCCACTGCATTATTCATCCTGGTACCAGGACCATGGCCCTTTGGTTATGATAGCTCTGTAGTTAACAGGGATCGCAGACCTTAATTTTTAACAATTCTATCCTGAGAACTGCCACCTTAAGCATACCCTTCAATTTTGAGCCAAGTGTTTATAAAACATGCAGCAAGCCAAAGAGAAAGAGCAAAAAGCAGACAGCAGATAGCTAGCAAAAACACGGAACATGTTCTTGAAACTTTCACGGCATCTCGCAGGATGAGCAGAGGAGCCCTACAGAAACAGCCAACCAGGACGGGGTCCAGGTAGACCCTGAAGGGATGCGTTCAGCTCCCCATTTTCCTCTCTGATCCAGGTGTCTCTAGTTTTCCCCACCTTGTTACACAGACAGCCACTTACACAAGCATGGGGTGGGGGTGGGGGGAGTTGATTCCTGTCTTGTGTCTGATGCAAGGCACAAGGTCAGGCTGTGGCTAATGTGAATTTTTGTAGATATTTTTTATCATATTGAGACAATTTTCTTCTGTCCTTTGTTGAAAGTTGTTTTCTGGTGTGGATGCTGGAGTCTGCCAATATATCTGTCTATGGAGATGATCGCTTTTTTTTTTTTAGCTTTTTAATAAAATGAGTTATATTATTTTATATGAATTCTTCTACATTTTTGGATAAATTATACATGTTCATATATATTATTTTTAAGCTTTACTCTTTTTTTGGATTGCTTTATTAAATATGTTAATCTGATATATATCTTTTTAAAGATTTATTTATTTTATGTATGTGAGTACACTGTAACTGTCTTTAGACACACCGGAAGAGGGCATCAGATCCCATTACAGACGGTTGTGAGCCACCATGTAGTTGTTGGGCATTGAACTCAGGACCTCTGGACGAGCAGTCAGTGCTCTTAACCACTGAGCCAACTCTTCAGCCCTGAACTTTACTTTTTTTAATGTGACACAGAGAAATTTCAGTGGGTAAAGGCACTTGCTGACAAGCCCAGTGACCCAAGTTTGGTCCCTGGGACCTACATGCTGGAAAGAACTGCTTACCACAAGTTTTCTTCTGACAAATGTGCTGTGGCATACATGTAAGTCTCATGCACACAAATTAGAAAATGGTAAGAATTTAAAAGTGGAAAAAAGCTTTTGCTGTGGGAGACACTGGTTAACAATTTTATGTGATGTCAGGTTTGTCAGGTTTTAACGTCAGGTGACATCACCTGGTTTAGTGAACCCCTCCCTCCTCTGACTTTCTCCAGGGGCTTGCACAGAACTGGTCTGTATTTCTTACAAGTCTGGCAGCATTCACAGGTGTGAAGCAGCCTTGGCTTGGTGTTCTCTTTGAAGAGAGACTTGAGTTACAAATTCAATTTCCTTAACCAATACAGGGCTACTCAGTGAAGCTGTTTTCTGGTGCTTTCCTTACTTCTCACCTGAGTTAGGGGATCACACAAGAGGCCATCTCTCTCAGTGAAGAGTGTTTGCTCCCCTCTCCCCAGAAGGAGCGTCTTCACCTAATTCTCACAGTTCTTTCTGACCTAAATCTCTGAGTATTTTATTTGTATGACATTTCCAGCATGTTCTAGGGCAAACTTTCATTTGTTTATGTTCTTTGTTCTTTTAAAAAAAAATTATTTATTTTATGTATACGAGTGTTCACTCTGTCTGAATGTACACCTGCATGCCAGAAGAAGGCATCAGACCATACTATAGGTGGTTGTGAGCCACCATGTGGCTACTGGGGATTGAACTCAGGACCTCTCAGAAGAAAGAACAGACTGTGCTCTTAACTGCTGAGCCATCTCTCCAGCCCCATGATCTTTGTTCTTAATCCATGTCTTGGTTGTGTCTGGTCTTCCTCACCTTCCTGGGGTCCCCATAGGAGACTTGGAGTTCTCTTAGTTGAAAACAAGGATTCTTATGCACAAAGATTCATAAACAGATGCAAGAAAACAGAAAGGCCAAGCTGGCTAGCATTGTCCGGTCCACCGTCAGGAAGACATCCTCTGGCCTTGTTCTTCGGGCATGCGACGCCCTCGCCGTCCTCAGGTAGTGCTCCCTTTTCCTAGTGCTCCCTCTTCTAGAATTCTCTCTGTGGATCCATGAGGCAGCCCCAGGCAGTTATCAAGTGACAGGAGCATCTGATCCACTTATAACTCAGCACATCTCACTCCATAGCAGCCATTAGGATTATCTGGAAGGACTGTCATTACTGGGACCCCGTGTGGAGGTTTCTCACGTTTGGTCTAGGATGAGGCCTTGCCTGGGAGGGAAAAGGTGCAGGAATACCACACTCCTGTGATTGCTGACTGCCATAAGCCAGACCTCTTAGGAGACTCCTCTCGAGCAGATGAACCTGAGCAGGCTTTGGCCTGGTAACCATGGTTACCATGGGTATCTCTCCCCCACCCCCAATAATATAACAGTGAGAGAATCCTTACCCCACTGAAGAGTGAGCAGGAAATGGGTGTAGGGAGGTGATTCCTCCCAGCCTTGAGCTGAGTCTGGGCAAAGGGATTGATCTACAGGCTGAGCTTGCAGGGTTGTGTCCCATGGTTCCTGAAGGCCCCTGATCCTTCCGGCCCATTAATAATTGTCATAAAGGAAGATGACGTCTTTACTCACACTGCTTCCTTACAACTTGTAGACTCTGCTTCAAGGAAGGGAAGAAACCTCTGGGATGGGAGAAAGTTAGAACTTCCCTTTCACTGTGAGTACCTCAGGCTGCTTGTTAGCAGCCTACAGCCTCTGTTATTACTTTTAGTTCTTGCTTGATCCCACCACAGGGATAAGGTGGGCAGATGTGGATACTGTGAGAGACTTGGGGAGCCTGCAGTTAGTGACTGGTTGTGAGGCATTGGGATTCACTGTAACCCTGGGCCTCAGTTTACTCACCTACGAAATGGACATAAATTTTAGCCATCTGCTTCTGTGACTTTTTATGGAGAAAGAGTATTTGGGTCTCAATTTTACCTTCTTTTGGGAAATTGATAATAGAAATTTTAGGGGAAATCTATAACAAATTCTCCCACAATCAGTAAATGAAGAACCTGTTGATTTCTGGGTATGACCCTAACTGTTGAAAGAAAACATTTGTGTGACCAAAATCACACAGCTGTCTTGGCAGAAAAACAAATGGGTGGCAGATTATTGGAGCACCTCGCCTTCACCTTCCTGACATGGTCAGATGCACAGACCTGGTGCCTGTTCTCAAAGGAAGTAGGACAGTGAACGTGCAGATCTGGACTGTCAATCAGCACATGCTCTAAGTGACAGGCTGCATGCACTGTGACCACAGCCACACCAATTTGTGCCTGCACACAGTCCAATCAGATTTGGCCACCAGCCTGGGGAGATTCAGAATAGGAATAACCGAATTGGTCCCTCACCTCCAGCAGGGTAAGAGGGGATCATCATGGCAGCATGATTGCATGTTGGAGTTGGCGACCTCAGAATGGAGCTTCATGTGGGGCGCCATGGAAGACCTCTGACAAAAGCATGGTCTGCCTCTCTGAGCTCTATGCGGCAGATGGAAGTGGAGTATTAATCACTCGGAAAGTGGTGAATGATTCGGAATGCCCCATTGACATTCCTTTGAGAAGCATCAGCGATCCTGCCCTCCTGGGCTGGAGAGATTGCTTTCAGGGGCCGCTGGGAAGCCTTCTCAGCAGCTAGGGTCCACAGGAAGCTTCTCCCTAGGAAGAAAGCTTGGAGATGGGGGCTGGGCATTTCCAACATCTAAGAGGGGGCTCCTACCTCTGGACTCTGCTCTTTATGACCTGACGCCTAGTTCTAAGTGAGATTTGAAGGCTATTAGGATCCTTCTTAGATGATTAACAGATGTTCTCTAAGACTTCAAGTCTGTGGGTTATCTCAGGTAGTGGCAGATAGAGTAAAAGTAGAAAGATAAACCTATGCTTCCCAGTTTGAATTTGATGAGCAATTAACAATGAACTTCTTTGATGCCATCTTATTTAAGATACTTTTGGTTTACTAAACATCCCAACTCGTATGTGTGTCGGTTGTTTTGGGGGTATGAGGTAAAGCTGTTGGCTTTCCATATGCAGTCACTTGTTCCAGCAGTATTTGGTGACAGGAATGTCCCTTCAGTCTTTGTCAGATCCTGGTGCTCCCTTCTTGTGAGTCTAGCTCTTCTCTTTGGATTCAATACAGAATCCTGTTTGTAGGTCTAACTGCACCCCAACACCACACTGCATTGGTTACTAAAGTGGAAATTTCTGGTATCTTTGGAGACTCAGTTTTGCCATGTGATGTTTTTCTGGAAACTATCTTAGGAGAGGATGTTTTGCTGGGAACAGACACATGGTGTTTTTCTGGAAGCTGCCTGGAGAAAGGGCATATGATGTTTTGCTAGACTAGAAGCTTGAGAGAACACATAGTGTTTGGAAAGGGTATAAATATATCCCAGCACAGTAGGTGACAATGCTGTGTGGTATTGGTTCACCTTGCCACTCTTTGCTGATCATCGTTTATCATAATTTCTGTCTTAGTCAGGGTTTGTATTCCTGCACAAAACATCATGACCAAGAAGCAAGTTGGGGAGGAAAGGGTTTATTCAGCTTTCACTTCCACATTATTGTTCATCACCAAAGGAAGTCAGGACAGGAACTCACACAGGGTAGGAACTTGGAGGCAGGAGCTGATGCAGAGGCCATGGAGGGTGCTGCCTCCTGGATTGCTTCCCCTGGCTTGCTCAGCTTGCCTTCTTATAAAACCCAGGACTACCAGCCCAGGGATGGCACCACTCAAGATGAGCTCTCCCTCATTGATCACTAATTGAGAAAATGCTTTACAGCTGGATCTCATGGAGGCATTTCCTCAAGAGAGGCTCCTTTCACTGTGATAACTCCAGCTTGTGTCAAGTTGACACACAAAACCAGCCAGAACAACTTCATAGAGAGAAATGCACCAAAGAACTTCTGGTGGTGTTCCAGAGGCTTCTTGTCACTTCCATGGACTTGGGCTAATTGACAGAGCCTCAGGGTTTCTACTGGATCAAACGGCTGTTGCTGATTCATAAATGGTGTTTGCCAGGAGATCAAGCTACCACTGCTGATTCATGTGAACTGAACTGCTGATATCCTGACAATGCAGATTGGATTTTCTCCAAAGAACTATTTCTAAATGGGTCCACATCCTCCTTTGCCCTATTAACCTTTCCCTTCCACTACCTCTGGTGGGTGGTGGGCTAGAAGGGAGGTTGAAGCATTTAAGTACACTTACTAAAATAGGTTTTGAAAAAATATAATCCTACAGGTTACTGCCATTTAACCATTATTAATGAAATCAAGGACTGGCATTCACCAGCTAAAGAAAGAAATTGTAGTCCCTGGGGAGAGAGGTAGGGTGAAGCAGCTTCTGGTCCAGTATTTGTTGGTGCTCAGAATGGGATGCTGAGATCCAGTTTACATTTAATGGAACAAAAGTTCAAATGACTTGAGGGGTTGGCCAACAGATGTAGTACATATTGGGGAAAGATCTAGAATCTAGCTTCCTTCCCATCAGAACCTTATTAATAGCCAAATAATGATGTTAATATAATGAGTTGACTTTTCTGTTATTTGAGGTATTTTGTGTAACCCTATATGTATTCCTATAATGAGTACTAGTGTATTGTTTATGTTAAAAGTGAGGAAACTGAGACACAGAGAGATTAAGTGATGTGTGCAATGTTGTGTTGTTACTGGGTTGCTGAGATGACATAAACTGAGGTTGGGGGGGGGAACGACTAAGTTTATGTGCATTCTAAATCAACAGTTCTCTGTGTGGTTCTTAGGCCCAATGTGTCAGCAGCATTTGGGGGCTTGTTGGGAATTCTAAGTTCACACCCAAGGGTAAAACATCTGAGAACAGTGATGAAAGCCATTTTCCAAGTTTCTGCTTGCAGAGAACCACTCTGATGGAGGGGTGTGTGTGTGTGTGTGTGTGTGTGTGTGTGTGTGTGTGTGTGTGTGTGTGTTTGTGCTCACGTTTATGTGTGTTACTGGTTCTTCTTGTGAACATTCTCAGTCTCCAGAGGAAGGTCCTGTGGGTGCAGAGAATTGCATCACACTGAGGTTAAGGGGAAGGACTTCGGATGGGTAGTCTGTCAGACATTTGCACAAGGTATCTTACTTGGTATGTCTCTTCTTTCCTCTTTTGTAAAGTCACAATGGCAGGAATGCTTACCTCCTTCTGGGCTATCAGGACAAAGGAAACAAAAGGGAATGATCTTGGCTTGGGTATAGCCAATAAAATACAGACATCAAATTATATATCTATATCTATTCTATATCTATCATCTGTCTATCTATCTATCTATCATCTATCTATCTTTCTATCTATCTATTATCTATCTATCATCTATCTATCAATCAATCATCTATCTATCTATCTATCTCTATAGTAAGATGTAGATTTATGTTTGTGTGTCTCTGAAGTATCCGTGTAAGTGTGTGTGTGTGTGTGTGTGTGTGTGTGAATGTGTGTGTCTAGTATCCATGTGAGTATGTGTATGTGTAAATGTGTGAAAGTGTGTGTGTGTGTATGTGTGTATGTATAGTATCTATGTGAGCATGTGTGTATGTGAATGTGTCTGTTTGTGGTATCTGTGTGAGTATGTGTGTGTACATGTGTATTTGTGTGTGAGTGTGAATGTGTAGTATCTATATGAATGTGTGTGTGTGTTTGGTCTGTGTATAGGCACAGGTCAACCTCTAGTGTCTCCTATTTTGCTTCATATTCTGTTTTGAGACAAGGTCTCTCACTGAACCTGGAGCTCACCAACTCAGCTAGCCTGAACAGCTGGTGAACTACTGGGAGTTCTCCATCTCTGCCCATCTCTGCCTTCCCAATGCTGTGATTATAGATGTGAGCCGACATGCCTGGCTTTTACATGTGTGCCAGGGGATCTAAACTCAGATCCTCATGTGTGTCTGGCAAAAGTATCACTGAAACATCTCTCCAGCTTCCAAATTATATTTTTTATCACTCTGATTTAATTTCACATAGACACGAAAGATCATAGGCCTTCCAAGGAATGCTGGTTTGGATTTCTGCCTGGCAAAGCTTCCAGATCTGAAACAGAGATGCCTGGTTACATTTAAGTGACAAATAAATAATCATTTTTTTCTTTTTTAGTATAACTCATGGAATATTTGGGATATACTTACATGAAATTTTTGTTGCTGTTGATATATGTGATTTAAATCTGAGCTTCCTGCCATTGTATTTGGTGAATATATATCCTGCTGAGAAACCTTCCAGTAACAGGCTTCTGGTAGGAGAGTAGGAATTCCTGTCTTCTATGTCCTACTAGCTAGATTTTGTGGTGGGCATGCGTCATTTTGGAAGAGGGAACTTCAATTGAGAGTATGCCCCCACTAGATTGGCTTGTGGACAAACCTGTGGGACATTTTCTTGAGTGATGATTGATGTGGGAGGGGTCTCATTGTGGGCAGTTTTCATCCTTAGTGCTGTAAGAAAGCAGGCTGAGCAAGCCAGGAGGAGCAAGCCAGTGAGCAACACCCCTCCATGGCCTCTGCATCAGCTCCTGGCTTCAAGTTCCTGTCCTGTGTGAGTTCCTAACCTGACTTCCTTTAATGATGAACAGCAGTATGGAAGTGTAAGCCAAACGAACCCTCTCCTTCCCAAGTTGCTCTTGGTGGTGGTGTTTTGTCATAGCAGACGAAAGCTTAACCAAGACAGCAGGGTACAGAACATGTTTATGTTGCCTATAAAGCCTTGGCATGGCAGACACTCACACCTGCCTCTGTATTCAGTCCCACATAATGGAACCACGGAGACAGAGAGGAACAGGGTGATTCAGGGACCTATAAAGAGCGGCTCCAATTTGGCCGACTCCAGCTGGAAAACAAAAGCCCAGACTCAGGCTGCTTTGTTCTGAGAGGATGGAGGCAAAAGAAAAATCAACAAACCCAAGCGGCAGACACATCCGAACGCCTGAGCATTTATTTAGCCCTCGGAAATGCCTTAATGTGGGGCTAGATGCTCTGTTTTATAAATCTGTAATTACAAGTAGCTTGTGTCGCAGTGATTATAAAATTGCTCTCTGTTTATTTAGGAACTAAATGGCATTAATTGGAGAGTGGAGAAGTGATGTTACTTAATTAACCTGAGATGGTAGCCTCTGCTGAAAACCTACAACTACCAGTGCAGGTGAGTGAGTGACCCTGGGCAGCCATGTTCTCCTACTGAATGGGCTTTTAAAGGCATCAGTGGCTCATGGCTCAGTGGGTGCTCCTAGAAGAAGGCTGGTGACTGGCTGGGTTGTGAAGCTGGGAGGAGCCGTACTCAGGTAGGTGACAATATGGAAAGGCATATCCCAGAAAATAAGAAAGGCTGCTCCCTCTGTCTGTCTGTCTGTCTCTAGTAAGCCTTTTATTCATTTATAAGTAGGATACTCCAAAAATAATGGTACAGTATAATGTACACAAACCAGTGACATCTTCACACCATCTGCAAGTACTATATATTATACATGATTGTGTAAACTACATTTTATGCTTTCAATTAGTTAGTTGATTAATTACAATAATTTTGTGTCTGTATGATGTGTGTATGTATGTGCTCTTATGCACATGTGTACACGTGCGTTACTGTGAAGGCCAGAGGCTTAGTATTCTCCTCAATGTGTGTGCGTTCGTGCCCATATGTGTACAAGTGCACACTTTTGTGCGTTACCGTGAAGGCCAGAGGCTTAGTATTCTCCTTAGTCACTTGTCACTGTATTCATCCTTTGAGATGGCATCTCTTAGTGACTCTGGGGATCACCAGTTCATCTTGACTGGCTGGCCAGAAGGCTCCAGAGGTCAGTCTGTGCCTTTTAGCCTTAGGCTTACATAGAAGAGCTGCCACATCTAGCTTTTCCATAGGTCTTGGGATCCAGACTCAGATCCTCACGTCTGCACAGCAAAGCACTTGACCAATTGGGCCACCCCTCCACCCGGCTTTTCATATGGTGGGCTGCAGAGTAAGTAGATTTGAGAAAGCAGAATCACCATAAACCGGTGAGGGACGTGCTACACTGTGGCGTAATCATGGCTGTGACACTACTAAGAGTTCCTCAGTCTACCATTGATAGACTTGTATGCAGTCTACCATTGATAGACTTGTGTGCAGTCTACCATTGATAGAATTGTGTGCAGTCTACCATTGATAGAATTGTGTGCAGTCTACCATTGATAGAATTGTGTGCAGTCTACCATTGATAGAATTGTGTGCAGTCTACCATTGATAGAACTGTGTGCAGTTTACCATTGATAGACTTGTATGCAGTCTACCATTGATAGACTTGTATGCAGTCTACCATTGATAAAATCACATTTCTGGGACACATGACTGTGCATTGTTGACTTAGTAGCTCCACAGATTTTCTTGTAGGAATGAGTTGTGTATTGACCATAATTCCTCTGCCCCATTTCTATGCCCTCACTCCACAGGGATTCTCCACAGCCTTCTCATTGCCCCAGGTTCCCATCTTCACCAACCCTGCAACTCTCCATTCATCCTGGTTTTCAGCTTTCCACCCTCACAGAGATGGAAGATCTGGGAAGGAACACCCTAGGCTGCAGCCATCCAGGGGCCAGAACAAGAACAGAAGCCAGGAGGGGCCCCTGAACGGAAGCCAGGAGGGGTGTGAAGAAGGGCTCAGGCTTTGTGGTCTCACCGCTCTCTTCCCTCCTATTCAACTGGGGATTTCATTCTTCATGCTGACTTCTTTCTTCCTCCCTGGAATTGTCTTATGTAATTCAGGCTAGTGAAGGAGCCAAGCTTAATTTGATGGCATGAAAAGAAATGCACCTTTGTTTTCTTAAAAAGAACTAATGTTTGCTTTGTCTCTTATTTATGAACACAATAAACAGAGCTCCACTGGAAGAAGACAGCGAACGCGCCGGAAAAGGAGGACATATTTATAACACTGTGATTGTAACATTAGAAATGGGCAAATTAAAACCATCCCTCAGCACAAGGGATGTGCGCATGTGTGCGAACCCCTGTGCATGTGTTTCAGACTCTTCTATGGGGTCGTTCTCACACCCAGCGCCTCGGCAATGGGGGAATTCGATCTGCACCAGATGTATTTAAAGAATCATGCATTCTCATGAATGAGCAAGAGCAAAGCAGAAAGCCTCGAAGATTCTGGCTCCTGGAAGCTTTGTGATTTGAAAATGTGGTCATACGCCTGCCTCCCAGGGCCTCACTATCATCAGAGAAGATCTGATGGCGTCAGCCTCCAAATGTTGAGTGCAACACCCAGAAGTTCCACTCATAGCCACTGCAATAGAGAGAAAATGAACACATCTTTCAAGAGTCATGAATCAGGACGTTTGTCATTCAAGAGAGAGAGAGAGAAAGAGAGAGAGAGAGCAAGAGAGAGCGAGACACACACATACACACACACACACAGAGACAGAGAGAGACAAACACACAGAGAGAAAGAGAGAGACAGAGAAACAGAGAGACAGAAAGAGAGTGACACACACATATACACAAACACACACACACACAGAGGGAGAGAGAGAGACAGAGAGAGACAGAGACAGAGAGAGACAGAGACAATGAGAGAAACAGAGACACAGAGATAGAGAGCAAGAGAGAGAGACACACACATACAGAGACAGAGAGAGGGACAGAGAGAGACAGAGACTGACACACAGAGAAAAACAGAGACAGACACACCTAGAGAGAAATAGAGAGACAGAGACAGAAAATGAGAGAAACAGAGAGACACAGAGATAGCAAGAGAGTGAGAGAGAGAGACACACACACAGACAGAGACAAACACACAGAGAGAAACAGAGACAGAGAGACAGAGCAACACATACACATACACAAACACATACAGAGAGTTGATCAAGTCTAAGGAGAAAATTAAATTGTCAGTGGCATTCAGAAGGGAACTGTGTGGACGATAGGAACATTTTGAATATTTTGCCCCGAAGCTCATTTACTTTCCTGGAGGGGTTGTGGGTGGATGCAGGCTGAGGGTATTTTACATTTTAGTTAATAAGGTTTTGTTCCACTTGATTAATAGAGACCTTCAGCTTCTCTGCTAAGTGCAGATGGAGTGGAGAGGCAGAGTGGAGGGCCTCGGCCAAGCCTTGAGAACACGAGGTATGTCTGAGGTATGTGGGAAGTCCTGCAGTGAAGGCAGGAGGCTGAGCTCCAGCAGCATCCAGTCTTGTCAACTGTATGCTGCTCTTGCCTGCGTGTATGAAATTCTAACACAGGAGGAAGGGTGTAGTGTCAAAGCAGGGGCAGGGAAGGTAGGACTGTGCAGGTGGACTCTTGATCGTGCTGCCTTAGACCAGCCACGTTTCTGGAACAACAACTTTGGTGGCTTGGAAATAGTAGATACCCATTGCTCATTGTTGGAGGATGGAAAGGCCAGGGCTGTGGTATTGTCAGATCTGGTAAGGTTTCACTTGTGGTTCACAGAGGGCATCTTCTTGCTGAGTTCCCATGTGGCTGAAGGGCTGTGGGAGCTCTCTGTGTCATCTTTTGTAAGCATACTAATCTCATTCATCAAAGCTCCATCTTTGTGGCCTCAAGACCTCCCAGATGTCCCAACCCCTGACATTATACATGGGGTCTCAGCATTTGAATCTTGGTTGGTGTGGAGGGGGGAGGGGATGGTAAATTTACAGATACCATGTAAACCAAAGCTCAATAAAACCTATTTTGAAAAGAAATGCCAGGTGGTTAGATGACAGTAGCTGTGAGCTCAGCACGGGGGCAGACAGATGGGAGCTTTTGTATTACAGACCCATCACTTATGAGTTGAGAGGCAGATGTCTGACAGCTGCTTATCCTGCCAACCTCCAAAGATTGCTGAGAGCTTTACCACACGCACCAAGCAGGAACAGAGTAACGCCAGCCAGTATTGCTTTCAACTGTTTCTACACATTTCCCTTCGCAGGTGTCTCTTGAGTAGTGTAATACAGCAGAGAGAGAATGAGATTTTGAGGTGGGATATTTGGGCCTGAGGTTTCCTACCTCTGTGTCTGCAGTGCGAGAGCAGAGAGTGGGTGTTGATGATCAGGGACATTGTGCTACACCTTGGCTGTGAAAATCAAGTGTGACAATGGAGGTGGAAATTTCCACAGTCTCACAAATAGGAACCAGCTAGCCGGATCGTGTGAGTCTCCCTTTCTTCTTTATGCCCCTGGAGTTTCTGGTCACAGAGATGAGTCACCCTTATTATAAGGAAAAGAGTAAAAGATGCTGTGAGTCTGGGGTAAGTGGTTGGGTATTGTTTTGAATGGAGGCCTATGAATAGGGATGATGGTGCATTCTGAGGCGAGAGAGAGAGAGAGAGAGAGAGAGAGAGAGAGAGAGAGAGAGAACTATCACTAATTACACCATGATAACTGCTATTAGGAAGGACGATCTGGGCAAATGGAAGACAATTGCCCATCTGTATATAAGGGGTGTTTACATAACGTCCATTCTGTGCCACTGAAGAATAAAGAACTCTAGTCTGGGGACTTGGTTCAGTGGGTAAAGTGTTTGCTGTCGATGTTTAGAACCTACATAGCTGGGTGTGGTGACATGTGACTGTAATCTCAGCATGAGAGAAGAGAGAAGCAGGTCCTGGGACTCACTGGCCACCCAGTCTAGCTGAAAGAAATGGTCAGCTCCAGGTTCAGTGAGAAATGCTGTCTAAAAAAATAAGGCAAAGAGTGATAGGGGAAGACACCCACCTCCAGCATACATGTATATACAAATCACACACACACACACATACACACACACATACACTCACATACACTCACAAACACTCACATATAGACATACACACACACACACACACACACACACACACACACACACACACACACATACACACACACACCAACCAGCCAAACAATCAAGTAGCGACTGCTTGAAGGTGGCTTTTAGGTATCTAATAATCAGATCTCAGAATTAATAGAATATGATCATCTCTTGCCCTGGGATCCTGGAATTCAGAAGATCCATAGTAAGCAAGATCTGCTCAGCTGTGATGAAGGTTTTCCAGTGGCTAGGAATATAAACTCAGTCTGGGTTTGGGCAGTCACTATTTCTTTTCAAAGTTTCTCTACCTGAGAACTAAGCCCTCCAGGAGTCTTTCTCCCCATGACCACATGGGGTCTGGCTTTGATGTTGCAGAAATACTTCTTTAGAAGAAAAGAAGCTCAGAAGAGCCAGAGTCTTCCTTAGGTGTTAAAAATAGCAAGCATTCGACCTTAGGCTGTTGATTAAAGGATGTCATTTAAAAGCCCTGAAGCCCTTGCCTTTTGATGGTCACAATGAAGACTCTTTTGGACAAATATCATCTGTGAGTAATACATTGACGGGAGACCATGATTTGAAACATCTCCTTCTTGATCATTTATTAATTGCAAGGGTGAATTATTACTGTACAGAGGAGAGTCCACATAATCCCTTGCCAAGGTGATAAGTGAACCCTTTGAAAGCGAAGAGCGGACACAATGTGGCTACTGCACATGCCCGGAAGGAAGAATCACGGCTCCATCCGGCTGGTGCTGTATCACAATGGAACATGAAGGAGACACATTTTGAGCAAATGGCCAATATTCTAATGTCACTGTCACAATGATAAAGAAATCCCAGAGTCAATAGCCCAATGATATGTATTTTTGACAATTGATAAATTGGAATATAATCTTTATTTAGACAGACATATTTTATCAATGTCAAATTTTCTTAACTGAGAACTTCTTTTAAAAAATAACACTTTTAGGAGACACGTGTTGAAGAAGAAAGAAATGGAAAGGTGTGATGCATAAACATCTACTCACAGTTGGCTTAGAAACCTCAGAATTCGAGTGAGCGTGACCAGTTTGTTTGGTGGAGAAAATGTCAAGTCAGCATTGTAGCATCCTTACAGGACTCCATGCTGAAATTACTGTCTCCCCAAAGCCACATATGAGTTCTATGGTGGACCAAGTATTGAAATACGAGAAGGCCTCATCCTAAAGTACTTGAGCTGTCAGGTATCATGGTGGTCATCCAGCACAGTGAGCTCAGCTGAAAGCAGCAATTATGCCTTCGTCCCTCCCAGTGATATGCAAATAAAAGGCAGAAGAGGAGGTGACAACTCACTAGAGTTCCATTTTCCTCAGAACAACACTGGGTGAAGGTCAAGGACATGCTGTATACAGGGGCCAGTTAACTGTGACGGAGTCTCTGGTGAAGGCCTCCTCTCCTTCTAGGGGGCTAGAAGTTGGGAGGCTGGGAGTTGCAACATCACTAGAAAGGAGCAAAGGTCTTCATCCAGGGTGCTAGCAGGGCATCTAGGCATGCAGACGTGGGTGTGAGGTGGCTGGCCTGGTAGGGTCAGAGTCCGTGGTTGCAGCTCTTCCACCGTGTAGCAATGCACCCAGCCCAGTGGTTGTGTGAATGAATGCCTCCTGGCACCATGCTTTGTATCTTCCAACTTCCATGTAAGATCTGGGGTTGATGAAGGCTTCTAACTGTGCCATGCACCAGCGTTCACCACAGAGCCAGGACCACTACCTGCCATTAGTCTTTCAGTCAGCACACGTGGTGAGGCAGATCCCACTGTAGCGAGCTACAGAAGAATCTCCTATACTTTTCCAAGATACAATTTAAATTTACTCCATAACAAGTGAGGCAGATGTAAAGGTGGGAATTTGATTTTAGAACTCATAAGGTAGTGGGTGACAACCACAAAGATGCCTCATTTTCCAGAGAAGGAGGGGCGT
The DNA here is from genome assembly GCA_028551405.1 of Uromys caudimaculatus. Lineage (NCBI taxonomy): Eukaryota > Metazoa > Chordata > Mammalia > Rodentia > Muridae > Uromys > Uromys caudimaculatus. The sequence goes on from CM052713.1 coordinate 79,081,725, forward strand.
CCTTGGTAACTGCAGAAAGACATTACAGAACAAAGATATGGGGACACAGAGAGCCGGTGTTAGAATTGGTCTATTAATCTTGTTCAGTAGCTTTGCCACCTCAGGCAAAGAACTACAGCAAGGTGAAGGCTTCCCTGCTTGTAATTCTGTGGTTTTAACAGGACTTCCTTGCCAGGACTATGGAGAGGATTAAGAGAAATGGTGCTTTAGAAAATGGGGCCATTTGGATGGCCTTAGTATTTTCAGTGTGCAGTAGTTGTAACTATAAATTCTCATGCATGTGTGTTTGCTTATGCACACGCATTATACATTTGTATATAATCATTCTGTATCAATGTGTTTCATAATTTCATTCATGTATGCTGTTTCATACATATATACACATATAAAACATACATCTCTAATACACACACACACACATATAAAATAGCATACCTATGCACATTCTGGAAGAGTGTATAAATCTATCTGTAACCAAACTAGAAAGTAGGTTTTGACATTTAGGTAGAGAGGATAACCTGGGCAGGATTTGAAAGGAATTATTCATTGAAAATGTGCCATAAAGTTAGACGATGAAGAGGGTAAAAATCAGGCTAATTTTTTCTTAGAAGACACACATGTCACAGAAACATATTGTTAGGTTCACTTGCTGTGGAGTCAAAGTAGGCACTTCCCTTATTTTAACATTTTCACAGTGTCTGGAAATAAGGAATGGAAGGGTCTCATGGATTATATTGCTGGCATTGTGTGTGTGTGCGTGTGTGTATGTGTCTCTGTGTGTGCATATATGTGTGTATGTGTGTGGATATGTGTGTGTGGTCTGTGTGTGCAAATGTGTATGTGTCTCTGTGTGTATAGGTGTGTGAGTGTGTGTGTCTGTGTGTGTATATGTGTGTGAGTGTGTAAGTGTGTATGTCTGTGTGTGCACAGATGTATGTGTATGTGTCTCTGTGTGTGGATAGGTGTGTGCATGTGTATGTGTGTATTTGTATGCGTGGATATGAGTGTATGTATATGTGTGTGCATGTGTGTGTCTGTGTATGTCTGTGTGCATTTGTCTGTGTGTCTGTGTGTGCATATGTGTGTATGTGTGTGCGTGCATGTGTGAGTGTGCGTGTAAGCATGTTGGGCTGGGACAGGGGCCACTTCGCTCTCAGTTTCCTCTTGTCAGCCATCCCTCCACTCCTCACTTGTCTCCTCTATGCTGGTCCCAAGCCTCGCTGCTCACCACTGTTTTCTTGGGTGAGCCTTTTGCCTCCCTGACACCTACATTTATTCATTTTGGAGTTTAAAAGAAAATAAGAAGAAAGGTACTATGTAGCCTAAAAGTTCTTCCCTGCTGGAAGTATCTGTCTGTGTTCAAAAATAGTCTTGAAATGTGGGTCAGGTGAAGGATGGCCATGGAAGGAAGGGAGTTCTGACTCACCTCTCACCAGGCCTGAGGGCTCCATACCCACTATGTGCAGGTTACTGCAGGCCAGCAGTGGTTAAAACAAAACAAAACAACAACAACAACAACAAACCTGGGGCTACCATGCTCCATCCGACAGGTTTCTGGCATGTTCCATGGCTGGAGTCTCCATCGGGGCCTCAGGCCTGGGTACTACATCCTCACAACCCTGCCTGGGTGGAAATGTTCTCTTCCCACCCTGATCCAGCTTCTACCTTGTCCTGAACCTGCCCTGGAGTGTATGAGAGTTTCAAGCAGAGAGAAAGGCCTCCACTTGCAGAACATTTTGTAGAAAACTTTCTACACCAAGGATGTAAAGCAAAACCACCCATGAGCCTACACTAGCAGAGGCGGGAGGTGTCAATTGGTAGAGCGTATCTGCCGCAGGATGTTTCCCGAGGGCCGTGACCTGTGGAATGATGGACACCCTGGTTTTTCTTTGCTCTTACATATGCCATGGACTTATTTGAGGGGGGCATTCCAAATGTTAATCTTTAAAACCATCAGTGTGAAGACGGACTCCAGGATCAAAGGAGCTGTGAAGGAGGCAGTGCAGGCTGTGCAATCCCAGACGCCCACTTCATTCACAAGAGCAAACAGACTTGTGTCTTCCTTTGACTTTCACTTTCTTGTGTGTCTGCAACACTGACAACTGACAACAGAGTTTGGTAGACTTTTCTACAGCCGAGAAGACGAAAAAAATCATTTCAACATCTTTTTTTTTTCTGTTTACTCTCTTCCTGTCATCTGTATGCTTGGCTTGAGCACTAATTTTAGAGTTCACTGAATGTGACATTGAGTTCAAAGTGGGAACTTGGGCACCACCGATCCTGATACAGCTTCCCAAACCCAGGCACGGTACCCATTACTCACGATGCTGAGCAAGGAAACCGAATGCTCTGCAGAATGTGAGTCTGAACTTAAAAGATTTGGCCTCTCAATATCAAGGAGAATTTATGCAAGTTAGAGATTAGAAACAACACAAAAAAATTGCACAGGGCTGGAAGGCTCAGGTGTCTAGGATAAGGGTCTTGTGGTAAGCTCTCATTCTAAAGCTGGTTGCCCATTAGGTGTGGGTGCTAAGATGGCGCAGGTACTGCTTCTGATGAACACGTGGATGGTGCATGTGCAGGTGGGAGCAGTGGTGGCCAGCTGTCTCCTGTGAGGGTTAGTAGGATTCCCATGTGATATATGCTTAGGCTAGCAGGGACAGACATCCCTGGTCCTCCACAGCTCTGACAATCATCCCATCGATGCTGCCTGGTGATGATGACCTAAAGCTGGTGATGATGACCTAAGGCTTGTGATGATGACCTAAGGCTGGTGATGATGACCTAAGGCTGGTGATGATGACCTAAGGCTGGTGATGATGACCTAAGGCTGGTGATGATGACCTAAGGCTGGTGATGATGACCTAATGCTGGTGATGATGACCTAAGGCTGGTGATGATGACCTAAGGCTGATGATGATGACCTAAGGCTTGTGATGATGACCTAAGCCTGGTGATGATGACCTAAGGCTTGTGATGATGACCTAAGCCTGGTGATGATGACCTAAGGCTGGTGATGATGACCTAAGACTGGTGATGATGACCTAAGGCTGGTGATGATGACCTAAGGCTGGTGATGATGACCTAAGGCTGGTGATGATGACCTAAGGCTGGTGATGATGACCTAAGGCTGGTGATGATGACCTAAGGCTGGTGATGATGACCTAATGCTGTCTGATCTAAATATTACATTTCCAATCCTCACGTTACTTCTGAATTACCCATGATGTGTACACCATCTCTGTAGCACAGTGCCTTTTATTCTTTCTAAAAAATATATTTATCTTGTGTGAGAGAGGAAGTATGGGTGCTCAGGTTGAGGTTGGAGGTCTCTTCTGTTACTGACATTTCTCACCAGGGAACCAAACCCAGATTGTTAGAATTGTGTAGCAAGAACTCGTACCCACTGTTCCATCTCCCCATTTCTTTCTTATAGTCATCAAAGCTATGACTAGGTAGAGGCGGTTCATTAATCCAACCCCAAGGTCCTTCCCAACACAGCACTCTGGGCAGCCTCTTCCTATTGACTGTAACCATATCTTGGTCTGGACAATGTAATAATAAGACCTTAGTACCCAGACATCATCTTGTCTAAAATGTCAATTGATGATAGCAACCTGGATTATAGTTTTTGGTGGCAAATTTCCTGTAGATGTCATGGATGTTATTATAGTTTATTGTGTATGGCCTTATCTATTATCATTGCTGACTGTATTTTACCCCTTGGATCATCTTTTATTCCATAGCAACTCTGACTAGGATTTCTTTTGGAGCTGACTGTGTACACAGGGAAGACCAGAGAGTGGCTGCTTTACCTCTGCTTAGATGGGAGGGCTCTTAGCTTTCACAACATCCTCTCATACCATGAAGCCAGTAGGCTCTTGGGCCATACAAACTTTGTCATTCTTCAAGCACAGAATATTCAAGATAAAGACCTGATATTGACCTGTGGGTGGAAACCTCTGCCTGGGCCACCAGGAGTCCATAGCCAATCAGCTCCGGAGAAAGATACTCTCCCAGGAGCTTGGAAAAGCCGTGAGTGGGGTTAAGGGGAGCAACACCTCTCACCCAGACCCGCCCGGATCCACCGGGATCCAGGGCCTGAGAACCCGGGGCCAGGAAACCTCTGAATCTTCCAGTCTCATCTGCGGGTGGAGACCTCTGCCTGGGCCACCAGGGTCCTGTGCCTGGGGACCTCAGCCTGGGCCACAAGGCTCCAGGAGAGAGTGGGTATCCCAGGAGTGCTGACACACGTTTGAGCGCAGGCAAAACCACCACTTCTGTTCAAATTCACTGGATCAAGAGGGACCCTTGCAGAGCCTTCAGGGCATAGGAACCAAGGCACAGCTGGGGACAAGATCCTTCTGATTTCTTTCTGCACCCCAGAGCGGACCCTGTGTGACAGCTCTCCAAACCCAAACACCTCTCAGAGAGAGTTGGTCTTCAAGGAGTACTGACACAGAGGCCTGCAGGAGGGGCAAGCCACAACCAGACAGAGTAAGATCAGCTAACATCAGAGTCAACAAGATGGCAAAAGGCAAGGGTAAGAACATAACAGAAACCGAGAGTACTCGGCACCATCAGAACCCAGCTCTCCAACCACAGCAAGCCCTGGATACCCCAACACACCAGAAAAGCAAGACTCAGATTTTAAATCATTTCTCA